>ML395910.1:61290-181337 GCA_005239525.1 Nicotiana knightiana | reverse complement strand
CCCCCTCCCCTCCATCAAAGCCGAGCTCGCCCCTCGGAGTGTTGTTGTCAAACCCCTGCGTTGTTTGATTTGCTAGAGCACTGGGAGGAAATAGACCTCGCCCATTCGCGTTATTGGAAGCACCAGATAACGCCTGCATCACTTCTGTCATAACCTTATCCTGTCGTGTGATATGGAAAAAAATGATCTCGTGTTGCTCTTACAGGACCCTTACATCTTCAACAACATGCTCCTCTTAAGCATCATCAGGAGTCGCCTTATGAACATGTCGCTGGTACCGCATGTCGTGGACCGACATGGCATCGTTCCCCTCATTGCGGGTATCACTCATTGAATCCTCGTGCTGAGGCTGGTCTCCTTGGGCCTCAAGATTGTGCTTGTTTTTAACACCATTATCTATCATTTTCTTGGATTGTTTGCTAATAATACACAATCAAAACACGTTAGTAAAAGAGGCAAGGACCAACTTAATTACATGACTGTCTAGGCCCTATGGTGGTGTAACAACCCGGTCAGTCATTTTGAGAGTTAGAGCCCCGATCCCCTAATAATTGCTCTCCCTACATTTGTTTCTGCTATTGGGACTTTCCAGAGTGATTAGTTATGGAATTCGGAGAGTTTTGGGACACTTAGACCCTAATTATGAGTTTAAGCCTTAGAAATTCGATCGTAGTAATAAATGTGTGAAGACGGATCCCGAATGAAATTTCGTCAACTCCATTAGCTCCGTTGAGTGATTTTCGGGTTAGGAGCGCGTCCGAAGTGTGTTTTCAAAGTCCGTAGTGGATTTAGGCTTGAATTGGCAAAAGTTGGAATATTGGCGATTTCGGCCAATATGTGAAATGTTGATATCGGACTCGAAATGAAATTCCGGGAGTGGTTGTAGGTTCGTGGCGTCATTTGTGACCTGTGTGTCAAATTTGAGGTCAATCGGACTAGTTTTGATGTGTTTCGGCATCGTTGTGGATTTCGCAAATTTGCTAAGTTCCTTGGCTCGAATTCATGTTTAAATCGTGTTTTTGGTTGTTATGTGATGAGGTTTTAAGGTTCGACTAAGTCCGAGCGGTGTTATACAATCTATTGGTAGTTTTGGTTGAGGTCCTGGGGGCCTCGGGTGGGTTTCGGATTCTCAACGGGAAGATTTTTTACTTAAGCTAATAGCTGAAGTTGCTGGTTCTGGTGTCTCGCACCTGCGGAAGGGGAGCCGCAGGTGCGGACATGCAGGTGTGATAAGGGGTTGCGCAGGTGAGGATTTGCCCAAGGATGCTAGGGTCTGCTGGTGCGAAACCGCAGATGCGGCCCAGATACCGCGGGTGCGGCCCCAACCAAATTAATGAGTTTTCGCACCTGCGATGCATTTTCCGCAGGTGCAATCCAATTTTCCACAGAAGCGGAAGTCGCTGGGAAGAAATAGGCAATTCGAGGGTTTGGTTTTCATAATTTCAAAAATCAATTGGTGCTCGGGATTTGGCGATTTTATGAGGATTTTGAAGAGGAGATCAATAGGTAATGATTCCTAATCCTATTTCCCTTGTATTTCATCAACCCATAGTGAATTCTTCAATCTAATTATGGAGAAATGGTGGGGAAGTGTTTGAAAATGAGAGAAAGGTCCCCCAATTGGGAATCCGAGTTTTGAGTGAGATTTTGACGTCGGATTTTGATTATTTTTGGTTGAGTGTACTCGTGAGTGAATGGGTGTTCGGAATTTGTGACTATAACCCAATTCCAAGTCGTGGGCCCAGGAGACTTTTTGGGGAATTTCCCTAATTTCACGCTTTAGCTTCAAATTTATTTGTTAATCTAGTTGCTTGTAGTGATATTCACATTATGAAACTTATTTGAATAGATTCAGGCCATTCGGAGTTTGGTACTCGTGGCAAGAACGTGATTCCGGGGTTATTTGAGCAGTCGAGGTAAGTGTCTTTCCTAACCTTGTGTTAAGGACTTCCCCATAGGATATTTGATGCTAAATGTTGTGTGGGCGCCATGTACGTGAGGTGACGAGTACGTACATGGGCCATTATTGCAAAAATCTCATTATTTCCTTACCAAAACCTAAATTGTTTTCTCTTCTATGAACTTGTTCGCATATGATATATTTTTTAGTTTAGATTAAGAAAGCATGCTTACGTTCTTAATTGCCTACTTGATTTTTTGTGCACCATGCCTAGTTACGCCCTTATTTGCCTTATCTGTGATTAGTATAAACTGTGCAAAATCCGATGTAATGCTTGTCATTCACCCTCCATAGCATATTTACTTTGGGACTACGGACGTATTCCGGGAGATCCCCCTATACTGCATATTTTTTGGGACTACGGACATATTCCGGGAAATCCCCATGTACTGCATAATCATTTAGAACTACGGGACGGTATCCCGGGAGATTTCCACTTTGTGAAATATATTGTGTGGAGCCGAGGACTCTCTTTACTGTAGAACACATATTGTTTTTTCTTAAACTGTTTACTGTATACATTACCTATCTTTGTACTGTTTTAAATCTATTATATATAAATCCAGTAGACCCTTAACCTGACCTCGTCACTAATTGACTAGGCGGCTTGGCACTTACTGGGTACCAAATGTGGTGTACTCATGCCCTTTCCTGCACATGTTTTTGCATGCAGATCCAGGTACGAGCTATCAGCCTCGTGGTTAGTCGCTGCCGTTGATTCTAGGAGACTGCAAGGTATTTTTGCCGCGTCCACAGAATCCTCCGAGTCTCCTTCCAATTTATCTTGTAGAGATGTTCTTATGTAATTTCTAGTTTTTGTTAGAACTACAGTAGTTTTAGAAGCTTGTGACTGTCTGTGGCATTCCGAGTTTTGGGACGTTATATTTTTGTATGAGCCGAATGGCCAATACGTTATTTATGTCATTGCCCTTATCCCCTTTATTGCATGTGTTTCATTTCGATTTTTCCCATTTATAGTAGGCTTACCTAGTTGTAGAGACTAGGTGCCATCACGACACCTTCGGAGGGTAAATAGGGTCGTGACAAGTTGGTATCATAGCATCTAGGTTCGTAGAATTCACAAGTGACAAGAAGGTTTATTAGGGTCTCATGGATCGGTGCGGAAACGTCCGTATCTATCTTCGGGAGGCTATATAATTCTTAAGAACAATCATATCTCTTTGATTTCCTTGTTGTGTGAATTATTGACATCAAAAATTTCTAAAATTCTATTCTATTCTATTCCACATATGGTTAGGACCCATACTGGAAGACCGACTACCAGGCACCCGAGCCCCCTGCCAAAGCCGCCAGAGGCCGGAGTCGGAGTAGAGGACGACCATGCAGTGCAGCCCAAACACCTGCGAGACTTGCGGCATAGGAGCACCCAGCAGCTCCAGCTGGAGGGCCGGCACCGGAGGTTCCTGTTGCTGCTACAGCCTTACAGGAGACTTTAGCTCAGTTCATGAGCATGTTCAGCACTCTAGCTCAGGCTGGACTACTTCTGATAGCTCCCGCTACATCTCAGGCGGGGGGAGGGGCCAGGTTGATCAGGCCACCGGAGTATATTCCTATGCCCCCAGTGGATCCGGTACAGCATGAGACCAGGGTAGATGCTTCTGAAGCAAAGCAGCTCAGACATGAGAGCTACAAGAAGTACCACCCTCTACTTTCAATGAACTAGCTTCAGAGGATGCTCTGGGTTTTCTTGAGAAGTGTCATCGTATCCTCCGCACTATGGGAATTGTGGAGACCAGTGGGGTTTCTTTCACCGCTTTCTAGATGAGGTGAGCAGCATATCAGTGGTGGCATGCCAATGAGCTGAGTAGTCCGGACGAGGCAGCCTTACTCACTTGGACTCAGTTTTCAGAGATGTTTCTGCGAGAGTATGTTCCTTAGAGCCTCAGGAATACTGCGTGCGGAGTTCGAGCAGTTGCGTCAGGTAATTATGACCATGTCAGAGTATGCAGTCTGTTTCAGTGACTTAGCTCGGCATGCATCAACTTTGGTTGCCACAGTTAGAGAGAGGTTTCATCATTTCATTGAGGGACTTCACCCTAGTATTCGGACCAGTATGGCCAGAGAGTTGGAGATGGATATCACTAATTAGCAGGCAGTGAGTATTGCCAAGAGAGTAGAGGGCATGTTTTCCCAGGACCAATAGGAGAGAGAGGCCAAGAGGTCTCGAGAGACTGGTTATTTTTCAGGAGCTCGTGCACCAGCAACACGCTATGGTAGGGACTTTGTGGGTCGCCCTATTCATTTAGCTCTTCCAGCAGCTAGCGGTATTCGCGCTCCTTCTAAACCTCAGAAGCCCTATTATGCACCGCCAATATCCAGTATGCCTCCAGTTCGAGGTGCTATTACTGGCTCACCCAGCAGGCCACCTCCTATTCAGTCTCAGCTGCAGCTTCCTCTGAGGGGTTGTTTTGAGTGTGGCGACACTCTCCACATGATTAGAGATTTCCCCTAGGCCAGGAGGGGTGCACCTCCACAGTCTTATCAGCCTCCACGTGCTCCGCTGGTTCCTCCGGCTATTTTTCCAGCCCCAGCTGCCACTCCACCTCCTCAACCAGCTGGAGGTGGAGGTCGAGGAGGTAGAGATCGCCCTAGAGAGGGAGGCCAGGCCAGATACTATGCCCTTCCAGCTCGTTCTGAGGCCGTTGCCTCAGATTCAGTCATCACAAGTATTGTCTCTGTCTGTCATAGGGATGCATCAATATTATTTGACCCAGGCTCTATGTATTCATATGTGTCCTCTTATTTTGCTCCATATTTGGGGATATCTTGGGATTCTTTGAGTTCCCATGTTTATGTATCTACTCTTGTGGGAGACTCTCTAGTTGTGGACCGCATATATCGGTCGTGTTTGATTACTCTTAGTGGTTTTGAGACCAGGGCTAATTTGTTACTACTCAGCATGGTAGATTTCGATGTTATCTTGGGCATGGACTAGTTGTCACCCCATTATGCTATTCTTGATTGTCACACTAAGACTGTGACGCTGGCTATGCCAGGTTTGCCAATATTAGAGTGGAGAGGTACCTTCGAGTATACTCACCGTAGGGTCATTTCATTTATTAAGGCACAGCGGATGGTTTAGAATGGGTTTGATGCGTATTTGGCCTATGTTAGAGATGTTAGTGTTGATACCCCTCCAGTTGAGTTAGTCCCAGTAGTGAGGGACTTTCCTAATGTATTCCCAGTTGATCTTCTGGGTATGTGGCCCGACAGAGATATTGATTTCGGCATTGATTTGTTGTTGTTCACTCAGCACATTTATATTTCTCCTTACCGTATTGCTCCTCCTGAGTTGAAGGAGTTGAAGGAGCAGTTACAGGAGTTGCTTGATAAGGGTTTCATCCGGCCCAGTGTATCACCTTGGGGTGCTCCAATGCTATTAGTGAAGAAAAAGGATGGCTATATGCGTATGTGTATTGATTATCGGCAGCTGAACAAGGTTATAGTGAAGAACAGGTATCCTTTGTCTCGCATTGATTATTTATTCGGCTAGTTACAGGGTTCCAGAGTATTCTCCAAGAGTGACTTGTGATCTAGCTATCATCAGCTGAAGATTCAGAAGCCGGACATCCCGAAGACTGCTTTCAGGACCAGATATGGTCACTATGAGTTTCTTGTCATGTCATTTGGGCTGACCAATGCCCCAGCAGCTTTTATGCATTTGATGCACAGTGTGTTCTAGCCTTATCTTGATTCTTTCGTCATTATGTTTATTGCCGACATCCTGGTATATTCCCGATCAAGGGAAGATCGTGAGCAGCAGTTGAGGACCGTGCTTCAGACTTTGAGGGAGAAAAGATCTTATGCAAAATTCTCTAAGTGTGAGATCTGGCTTGATTCAGTGGCATTCTTGGGCCACATCGCGTCTTTTCATGGGATCAAAGTAGACCCGAAGAAGGTAGAGGCGGTGCAGAGTTGGCCTAGACCGTCATCAGCTATGGAGATCCGCAATTTCCTTCTTTTGGTAGGGTACTACAGTCGCCTTGTAGAGGATTTTTCATCTATTGCAGCACCTGTGACCAAAATGGCCCAGAAGGGTGCTCCGTTTAGGTAGACCGAGGAGTGTGAGGAGATCTTTTAGAAGGTCAAGACAGCTTTGACTACAGCCCACAATATTAGTGTTACCTACGGGATTGGGCTCCTACACTGTCTATTGTGATGCCTCGAGGATTGGCCTTGGAGCAGTATCGATGCAGGACGGTAGGGTGATTACCTACACGTCCAGGCAGTTGAAGGTGCACAAGAAGAATTATCCATTTCATGACCTCAAGTTAGCAGCTATTGTTCACGCCCTGAAGATCTGGCATCATTATTTGTACGGCGTTACCTGTGATATTTATACCGATCATCGAAGTTTGCAGCACTTGTTCATGCAGAAGGACCTTAATCTATGCCAGCGGAGGTGGTTGGAGAAACTTAAAGACTATGATATCACTATATTATACCACCCGAGGAAGGCCAATGTAGTGGCCGACGCCTTGAGTCGCCAGGTGGAGAGTTTGGGGAGCTTGGCATATCTTCCAGCAGCTGAGAGGCCTTTAACCTTGGATGTTCAGTCTTTAGCCAGCCAGTTCGTGAGGTTGGATATTTCACAGCCTAGCCAGGTATTAGCTCTTGTGGTTGCTCGATCTTCTCTTTATGACCGCATCAGAGAGCGCCAGTATGATGACCCCCACCTTCTGGTTCTTCAAGACAGGGTCCGGCGAGGTGATGTTAGAGATGTGTCTATAGATGATGATGGCGTGTTGAGGATGCAGGGGCGGATCTGTGTGCCTAATGTAGATGGGCTTCGGGAGTTGATTCTGGAGGAGGCCCATAGCTAACGGTACCCTATCCAACCAAGTGCCACAAATATGTACCAAGACCTGAAACAGTACTATTGGTGGATAAGGATGAAAAGGACATAGTGGGATTTGTGGCCAAGTGTCTCAACTGTCAGCAAGTTAAATATGAACATCAGAGACCAGGAAGAGTACTTCAGCAGATTGATCTTCCAGAGTGAAAGTGGGAGCGGATCACTATGGACTTTGTAGCTGGACTTCCACGGACTTTGAGAAAGTTCGAGGTTATTTGGGTGATCGTGGATCGGTTGACTAAGTCAGCTCATTTCATTATGGGGCTAACCACTTATTCTTCATAGAGATTGGCTGAGATTTATATCAGAGAGATCGTCTGCCTTTACGGAATTCTAGTATCTATCATTTCATACAGAGGTACACAGTTCACCTCACGGCTCTGGAGAGCCGTACAGCAGGATTTAGACACCAGGGTGGATCTGAGCACATCCTTTCACCCTCATACGGACGGGCAGTACAAACGCACGATTCAGATCCTTGAGGATATGCTCTGTGCCTGTGTGATGGAGTTTGGAGGGTCATGGGACCAGTTCTTTCCACTCGCAGAGTTTGCCTACAACAACAGTTACCAATCCAGCATTCAGATGGAACCATATGAGGCTTTGTACGGTAGGCGGTGCCGGTCCCCAGTGGGTTGGTTTGAGCTGGGCGAGGCCCAATTATTGGGTATAGATTTAGTCCAGGATGCCCTGGACAAGGTGAAGGTGATTCAGGAGAGACTTCGCACAGCCAAGTCCAGGCAGAAGAGTTATGCGGACCGGAAGGTTCGTGATTTGGCATTTATGATTGGTGATCGAGTTTTGCTGCAGGTATCGCCTATGAAGGGCGTCATGAGGTTCGGGAAGAAGGGAAAGCTGAGTCTGAGGTTCATTGGCCCATTTGAGATATTGTGGCATATTGGGGAGGTTGCTTATGAGCTTTCCTTGCCTCCCAGCCTAGCAGGAGTTCATTCAGTATTCCACGTGTCTATGCTCCGGAAGTATCACGGTCACCCGACTCATGTATTGGATTTCACCTCAGTCCAGTTGCACAAGGATCTATCTTATGTTGAGGAGCCAGTAGCCATTTTGGATAGGCAGGTCAGAAAGCTCAGGTCCAAGAGCATTGCATCATTAAAGGTTCAGTGGAGGGGTCAGCCAGCCGAGGAGGCGACTTGGGAGGCCGAGTAGGATATGCGCAGCCAGTACCCTCATTTTTTCGCAGCTTCAGGTATGTCCTTAAACTCGTTCGAGGATGAACGATTTTCTTAATAGGGGGAGAATGTAACGACTTGGAATATCGGCGATTTTAGCCGATAGGTGAAATGCTGATATCGGACTCGGAATGGAATTCTGGGAGTGGTTGTAGGTTCGTGGTGTCATTTGTGACCTTTGTGTCAAATTTGAGGTCAATCGGACTAGTTTTGACGTGTTTCGTCATCGTTGTGGATTTTGGAAATTTGCTAAGTTCCTAAGCTCGATTCATGTCTAAATCGTGTTTTTGGTGTTATGTGATGGGGTTTGAAGGTTCGACTAAGTTCGAGTGGTGTTATACGATCAATTGGCAGTTTTGGTTGAGGTCCCGAGGGCCTCGGGTGGATGATCAACGGGAAGATTTTTTACTTAAGCTAATAGCTGAAGTTGCTGGTTCTAGTGTCTCACACCTGCGGAAGGGGAGCCGCAGGTGCGGACACACAAGTGCGATAAGGGGTTGCGCAGGTGCGAATTTTCCCAAGGCCGCCTGGATCCATAGGTGCGGCTTGGAGAATGCTGGTGCGGGACCGCAGATGCGGCCCAGATACCGCAGGTGCGACCCTAACCCCAATTAATGAGTTTTCGCACCTGTGATGCATTTTCCGCAGGTGCGGTCCAATTGGCCACAGAAGCGGAAGTCGCTGGGAAGAAATAGGCAATTCGAGGGTTTGGATTTCATAATTTCTAAAATCAATTGGAGCTAGGGATTTGGCGATTTTATGAGGATTTTGAAGAGGAGATCAATAGGTAATGATTCCTAATCATATTTCCCTTGTATTTCATCAACCCATAGTGAATTCTTCAATCTAATAACGGAGAAATGGTGGGGAAGTATTTGAAAATGAGAGAAAGGTCCCCCAATTGAGAATCCGAGTTTTGAGTGAGATTTCGACGTTGGATTTTTATGATTTTTGTTTGTGTGTACTCGTGAGTGAATGGGTGTTCAGAATTTGTGACTTTCACCCGATTCCGAGTGGTGGACCCGGGAGACTTTTTGGTGAATTTCCCTAATTCTGCGCTTTAGCTTCAAATTTATTTGTTAAACTAGTTGCTTGTAGTGATATTCACATTATGAAACTTATTTGAATAGATTGGGGCCATTCAGAGTTTGGTACTCGTGGCAAGAACATGATTCCAGGTTGATTTGAGCAATCGAGGTAAGTGGCTTGCCTAACCTTGTGTTGGGGACTTCCCCCTTAGGATATTTGGTGCTAAATGTTGTGTGGGCGCCGTGTACATGAGGTGACGAGTACGTACACGGGCCGTTATTGAAAAAATCTCATTTTTTCCTTACTAAAACCTAAATTATTTTCTCTTCTATAAACTTGTTCTCATATGGTATATTGTTTAGTTTAGATTAGGAAAGCATGCTTACGTGCTTAATTGCCTACTTGATTTTCTGCGCCATGCCTAGTTACGCCCTTATTGCCTTATCTGTGATTAGTATAAACTGTGTAAATCCGATGTTATGCTTGTAATTCACCCTCCATAGCATATTTACTTTGGGACTACGGATGTATTCCGGGAGATCCCCTTGTACTGCATAATTACTTTGGGACCACGAACGTATTCCGGGAGATCTCCCTGTACTACATATTTACTTTGGGATTGCGGACGTATTCCGGGAGATCCCCCTGTACTGCATATTTATTTTGGGACTACGGACGTATTCAGGGAGATCCTCCTGTACTGTATAATAATTTAGAACTACAGGACGGTATCCCGGGAGATTTTCACTTTGTAAAATATATTGTGTGGAGCCGAGGACTCTCTTTACTGTAGAACACATATTGTTTTTCTTAAACTGGTTACTGTATACATTACCTATCTTTGTACTATTTTAAATCTATTATATTGAAATCCAGTAGAGCCTTAACCTGACCTCGTCACTACTTGACTGGGGTTAGGCTTGGCACTTACTGGGTACCAAATGTGGTGTACTCATGCCCTTTCTTGCACATGTTTTTGTGTGCAGATCCAGGTACGAGCTATCAGCCTCGTGGTTAGTCACTGCCGCTGATTCTAGGAGACTGCAAGGTATTTCTGCCGCATCCGCAGAATCCTCCGAGTCTCCTTCCATTTTATCTTTTAGAGATGTTCTTATGTAATTTCTAGTTTTTGTTAGAGCTACAGTAGTGTTAGAAGCTTGTGACTGCCTGTGGCATTCCGGGTTTTGGGAAGTTATATTTTTGTATGAGCTGAATGGCCAGTACGTTATTTATGTCATTTCCCTTATCCCTTTTATTGCTTGTGTTTCATTTCAATTTTTCCCCTTTATAGTAGGCTTACCTAGTCATAGAGACTAGGTTCCGTCACGACACCTTGAGAGGGTAAATCGGGTCGTGACAAGTTGGTATCAGAGCGTCTAGGTTCATAGGAGTCACAAGACGGTTTATTAGGGTCTCGCGGATCGATGCGGAGACGTCTGTATCTATCTATGGGAGGCTATGTAACTGTTAAGAAAAATCATATCTCTTTGATTTCCTTGTCGTGCGAGTTATTGCCATCAAAAATTTCTAAAATTCTATTTTATTCTTTCCCACAGATAGTAAGGACCCGTACTGGGAGGACCGACGACCAGGCACCCGAGCCCCCTTGCAGAGCCGCCAGAGGTGGGGTTGGGGTAGAGGAGAACCATGTGGTACAGCCCGAGCACCTGCGAGAGTTGTGGCAGAGGAGCCACCAGCAGCTCCAGCTGGAGGGTCGGCACCGGAGGTTCCTGTTGCTGCTCCAGCCTTACAGGAGACTTTAGCTCAGTTCATGAGAATGTTCATCACTCTAGCTTAGGCTGGACTACTTCCAATAGCTCCTGCTACATCTCAGGCCAGGGGAGTGGCACAGACTCCCGCAGCCCGCACTCCTAAGCAGAGGGGCCGGGTTGATCAGGTCCCAGAGTATATTTCTATGCCCCCAGTGGCTCCAGTAGAGCATGAGACCAGGGTAGCTGCTTCTGAGGTAGAGCAGCTCAGACTTGAGAGGGACAAGAAGTACCACCCCCTACTTTCAATAGACTAGCTTCAAAGGATGCTTTAGGTTTTCTTGAAGAGTGTCATCGTATCCTCCGCACTATGGGCATTATGGAGTCCAGTGGGGTTTCTTTCATCCCTTTCCAACTGAGAGGAGAGGCATATCAGTGGTGGCATGCCTATGAGCTGAGTAGTCCGGACGAGGCGGCCTCACTCACTTGGACTTAGTTTTTAGAGATGTTTCTGCGAGAGTATGTCCCTCAGAGCCTCAGGGATACTGGGTGCGCGGAGTTCGAGCAGTTGCGTCAGGTAACTATGACCGTGTCGGAGTATGCAATCTGTTTCAGTGAGTTAGCTCGGCATGCATCAGCTTTGGTTGCCACATTCAGAGAGAGGGTTCGCCATTTCATTGAGGGACTTCACCCTAGTATTCGGACCAGTATGGCCAGAGAGTTGGAGATGGATATCACTTATCAGCAGGCAGTGAGTATTGCCAGGAGCGTAGAGGGCATGTTAGCCCGGGACCAAGAGGAGAGAGAGGCCAAGAGGTCTCGCGAGACTGGTCATTTTTCAGGAGCTCGTGCACCAGCAGCACGCTATGGTAGGGACTTTGTGGGTCGCCCTGTTTATTTAGCTCTTCCAGCAGCTAGCGGTATTCCAGCTCCTCCTAGACCTCAGGAGCCCCATTATGCACCGCCAGTATCCAGTATGCCTCCAGTTCGAGGTGCTATTACTGGCCAGCCCAGCAGGCCAGCTCCTATTCAGTCTCAGCCGCAACGTCCTCCGAGGGGTTGTTTTGAGTGTGGTGACACTCGTCATATGATTAGAGATTGCCCCAGGTCCAGAAAGGGTGCACCTCCACAATCTTATCAGCCTCCACGTGCTCCGTCGGGTCCTCCGGCTATTCTTTCATCCCCAGATGCCACTCCACCTCCTCATCCAGCTCGAGGTGGAGGTCGGGGAGGTAGAGGTTACCCTAGAGGGGGAGGCCAGGCCAGATAATATGCCCTTCCAGCCCGTTCTGTGGCTGTTGCTTCAGATTCAGTCATCACAGGTATTGTCCCTGTCTGTCATAGGGATGCATCAGTATTATTTGACCCAGGCTCTACGTATTCATATGTGTCCTCTTATTTTTCTCCACATTTGGGGATATCTCGGGATTCTTTGAGTTCCCATGTTTATGTATCTACTCCTGTGGGAGACTCTCTAGTTGTGGACTGTGTATATCGGTCGTGTTTGATTACTCTTAGTGGTTTTGAGACCATGGCTAATTTGTTACTACTCAACATGGTAGATTTCGATGTTATCTTGGACATGGACTAATTGTCACCCCATTATTCTATTCTTGATTGTCGCACTAAGACCGTGACGTTGGTTATGCCAGGTTTGCCGAGATTAGAGTGGAGAGGTACCTTAGAGTATACTCCCCGCAGGGTCATTTCATTTCTTAAGGCTCAGCGGATGGTTGAGAAGGGGTGTGATGCGTATTTGGCCTATGTGAGAGATGTCAGTGTTGATGCCCCTCCAGTTGATTCAGTCCCAGTAGTGAGGGACTTTCCTGATGTATTCCCAGCTGATCTTCTGGGTATGTCGCCCGACAGAGATATTGATTTCGGCATTGATTTGTTGCCGTTCACTCAGCCCATTTCTATTCCTCATTACCGTATGACTCCTCCTGAGTTGAAGGAGTTGAAGGAGAAGTTACAGGAGTTGCTTGATAAGGGTTTCATCCGGCCCAGTGTATCACCTTGGGGTGCTCCAGTGCTATTTGTGAAGAACAAGGATGGCTCTATGCGTATGTGTATTGACTATCGGCAGTTTAACAAGGTTACAGTGAAGAACATGTATCCTTTGCCTCGCATTGATGATTTATTCGACTAGTTACAGGGTTCCAGAATATTCTCCAAGATTGACTTGCGATCTGGCTATCATCAGCTGAAGATTCGGGAGCCGGACATCCCGAAGACTGCCTTCAGGACCAGATATGGTCACTATGAGTTTCTTGTCATGGCATTTGGGCTGACCAATGCCCCAGCAACTTTTATGAATTTGATGCACAGTGTGTTCCATCCTTATCTTGATTCCATCGTCATTGTGTTTATTGACGACATCTTGGTATATTCCAGATCACGAGAAGACCATGAGCAGCACTTGTGGATCGTGCTTCAGACTTTGAGGGAGAAAAGATTGTATGCAAAATTCTCTAAGTGTGAGTTCTGACTTGATTCAGTGGCATTCTTGGCCGACATAGTGTCTTTGCGATGGTAATGACTTTTGAAATTTATTTTCAAGAGACATGTCTTTTGGACTTCTACATTGTTATAACAATTTTAATGCCCCTCAATCTATATATTTAGATTGGTAATAATAATGAAGCTAAGATCCCTGGATGGCGTAAGGATTTGGTTACCTAATTATTCAAGGACTTACAAATATGCAAATCAGCTACTAGGAGGAAGGTGCGAACCTTTGCTTGGGTGGTTGTGCAAATCGCTTAGAGGTTGTATAATGAAGAAATGACTACCGCCATGTATGATTTGCAAATGTGCTTCTGTTTCAGACTCGAGACAAACTCGAATTGCAATCGATGCTGCAGCGCATTTGATGATTATTCACAAGGCGCAGTCACGAAGCACAACTCGCGCTCGAATCGAATGATAGACAAAGTAATTAATATATATAACAATCCAATAAGTAGTGTTATTATAGTAAATTACATTTCACAAACTGACTTGACATACACCCGATCGATCACCAACCAGAGTACATTATAAGAAGCATAGCTCACAAATGATTCATTAACCAGATATCTCGATGAGTTTGACGCTTGGGATAAGAGACATTCTTGACTTTTTTAGAGTCGGAGATTGTTTCGATTTGTTAATTAGAATTCTTACTTGGGCCTTTATGAATGTTGTTGAGCCCTTCTTTTTTATTGAAGAATTAACGCCCATACAGTTCATACAACTTCTTTATAACTTTCATACATTATTTCTACACAGTTAAATACAATTACAATATCATACAACTTAAATACAAATTTTATATAATATGTCTTTTGTATATTTTGTATTTGATTTATATACAGTAAAAATAACTTTCAAACAATTAATTATATATTATACAACTTATCTACAATTTTCACACATTATTTCTATCCAGTTAAATACAACTACAATAACATACAACTTATATATAAATTTTATACAATATGTCTTTTGTATTTGATTTATCCGTTCACATCAGGAATAGAGGTCGTTAAGGATGTACTTGCTTTTCCTTTTTTTCTTCGTGTCATCTGTAGCAAAACTATGAACGGGAGCTATAGTAAAAATAAATTTCATACAACTAATTGTATATTATATAATTTATCTACAACTTATCTACAATTTTTTTACATTATTTCTACAATTTTACTATAATTTCGTAAATATAGTGCATATCATGTCTCCTTCTTCTTCTTCGGGTTTCAAATTGAAGTTCAGTCAAAATCAAGTCTAATATTCACGCAAACACCCTCAAAATTGAGATATAAACTCAAAATCATATTCCCAATTGTTTGCAACACTCAATCCAAACAAATAATGATTTTTGAAAATCCAAATTTGAATTCAAAGTTTTTTAATGGTTGTCAATGGTGGAATTGTTGCTCTCTTTTTTTTTTTGCTTCACATTACTGAAATTAGGGATTGAGAGATAAAGAGAGACATAGAGAGAACACCCAAATCCTTCCAACAACTCCCAATTCAAACAAATAAAAAATTTTGAAAACCCAAATTCGAATTCAAAGTTTCAAAGCTTTTTAATGGAGATATCTTTATTAGGGCTGTTCGTTGAAGATATCTTCTTCTTCATTGAAAATCAAGCTTTGCAAAAGGCGTTAATGGAGGTAGGAACTTTGAATAAGAGTAAGAATTTTATCTGGTGTTTGAAGAATAGTTGCAAAAGGCGTTAATGGAAGATTTGTAATTTTTATGATGAGAAAATTGTGGGTGAGTGCAGAGAAAATCGTGTGGTGTGATGCGTGGGTGAGGGGGTGAGATGTGCAGAGAGAAACATGGGGGGAGTGGGAATATACAGTAAAGTTAATTTAGGACACTAATTAATAGCATTAATTCCCTTAAAATGTGTATAAACACTAATTGGGTATATAAAAGGTAATTATAGTAAAGCTTGAATAGTGATGGTAGTATAATTTTTTATAGTGTATATGAATATAAAAATTCCATAATAATTTTTTACTTATTATTGGGCCTTTTTAGGACTCTCTTTAGAATGTTTTCCAGGGTTAAATTTCTCTATCTTGTAGATAAAACTATCCTACGTAGACAAACAGGGACAAATCTGAGTAGTGGCCTCATGAATGGCCATCTGTGCAAATGGCACCTTAAAATATGTAAGCGTTGAACACTTACATATTTTCACCTTTATAAAATTGATTTTGTAGTATGGTTTTCGCATCACCTTCGAACTTTTTTGTTAGTGACGGGAAAGCGCCAATGTAGCAACTCAAGAAAGGCTCATTAGATGTAAAGCAGTTGGTATTTTTACATATGAGCGTTATATTAAAATTTTAATTTTAATAATTCAATCGAAAATCCTCATAAAAGATACACATTGATAGCATAAGGTTAGGAGTATTATACAACACATTGTATAATGATTATTGAGGTAGGGGAAACCTTAATCATAAATCCTTCTTGTTCAATTTTGTTTCATTTAAACATTTTCTCAGCAGATGATATTTTTTTGGCACTGGAACAGTTACATTTGAGTCAGTAAGGAGTGTACTACTGTGACTCTAGAGTTGTATGAAAGCTCCACCGAAAAAGATAAAGTTTTTAATTTCTTGTAGAACTTTGTTCATTATCGTATAATTTGGCTGAAACATAGCTCTGCACAATTCGAACTCAATTTTTCCAAATTCCGCAAATATAATCAAAGAGAAAGAAAATGCTTTTTGATAGAATGTTATGGTCTACTGCACGATATGTAACTTGAGTTTCACCTCAAAATTATAATGTGTTGATGTGGAGTTTATATTGCCTTGGGCTCTCCACCTAAATGGAGAGCTTTTTGGGATAATTTGCCTTGGTTGTATCAATGGTATCAGAGCCACCTACGTCCCTATATGCCCATCGTACCATGGCGATGCTATTGAGGACCACAGATATATTGCGTAGATAGTGAAGCGAGAGAGCCCAAAGGCTACATAAATATTACATCAATGTGTCACAATCCCAATGTGAGATTCAAGTCCCATACAATGGATGACATAACCCAAAATCACAGGTCATGATGGCACCTAACTCGACCCGCTAGGTAAGTCAACTAACAATAGATATCATCTAAAAGAATATATAAGAAACTAAAATAGGATTGTCTAAACTCTTACAACTTTTACCCAAGAACTGGTAGTACGAATCACGAGCTTTTAGGATTTAGAATTTGCAAAGCCAATAAAAATAATTACACGATCTGTTTGAAAACTACATGAACAGACTAATAATGTGTAAAACTACCAAGGACAAGTGGCAGCTTCTATCCAGAATACACGAGCATCTTCAAGGTCAGCTCCCGACTCCTCCAGCAGCTCCGCTCCAATAGCCTGTACCGAGTGTGCAAAAGTGTAGTATCAGTACAACCGACCATATATACTGGTCAGTATCTTGTCTAACATCGTCGAAGTAGTGACGATGCTTTTTAGCTAAAAGATGCTTATTGATAACACTGTAATGTAAACTAGCAATAGAACTAAATCACATTATAATAGAATAGAGTACACGACACGATTGTATAGAGCAATAACAGAGTACCAGAAAGAGACATAATTTAACAGTTTTCAGCATCTCGACCAACACTTTCCTTAGAACGAAAACCCATGAACCACAACGAATCACCTCAAAACTTTCATAGTGTGAGAGAAGCACTCAACATATCAAATTTAACGGCACGGCAACACCCTTCGTGCATTTATCTCATCCTTATCATACATACGTAAAAGAGTACCAACCCAAATGATTGAAATTCCGAATAGAAATAACAAGGAAGGAAATACGCAAGCAGTAATAATGAATGAGAATGTACAGAAGAACATCAGTAACAGACTAAGCAGAAAGCATAGAGGTAATGACAATAATTAGGAAAAAAGGTTATAACTTTAACTAACTAGCATGATGGAGGCGTGAAGATAGATATAACAAACAAGAGAAGGGGAGAGGGGTGCATGTTCTTTATAATGCAACAAGTAGAGCATGAATGGCCAATATAGAAGAAGACCCGTACCTAATTGCAACAAAACGGATATGACATGGATACAATCATAACAGCAAGAAGTATACATGATGTTTACATGTTAAACAAGCAGGAGGTATAGATTACACAACAACGGTTGAGATAGAGATAAATGACAGAATAATGATGACAAGCCACATAAGAATCATAAGTACGACCATACCAATTCACGGTAAGACATAATCTACAAGAAAAGAATATCATAACATAATACATGTCCCTCGTCCTTACTTGCACGGAAACACTCATCATGCCATGAACTTGCAATGATACAAAAGTATAAGAGTATAAATGCAATGGCACGACATCACCCTTCGTGTTTTTGCTCACAAACAACATGGAACGGCATCACCCTTCGTGCTTTTACTCACAAACGACATAGCACGGCATCACCCTTCGTGATTTTACTCTCAGTAATATGGCACGACATCGCCATTCGTGCTTTTACTCTCAATAATATGGCACGACATCACCCTTCGTGCTTTTACTCTCAATAATATGGCACGGCATGATCCTTCGTGCTTTATGCTATTCCTCACATGATAATGAATATAAAAAATGACACGATATCACCCTTCATGCCTTACACTCTTCCTCACCAAGCATATGAAATTCAATAAAATGACAAGGCAAAATCTATAAACAACATTGAGGAGAGTGTTCAAACGTATATTCCACCAATTCTCAACCACGGCATTTATAAACCAACAATGATTCACTAAAACCCTCAAGGGCCATATAATTCAAGTACTTCCACAAATCCTACAATTTATTAACAACACGTATGTAATTTAGCGTCTCAAAATATCGGCCGTAGCAACGTAGTAATTATTATGCATAGAGATGACCCAATTAGACACATCAATGTATTCTAAGAATTTTTCATCAAATTGATTAAGCTATATTAGGCTAAGTCTCGACTCTAACATTTAACACTATGTTCTTAATATCTAGAAGTCAAGTGAGGCATGAATCAAGAAGGTTATTAAATTCTACAAGACACAGTTATAACGTAATTTACCTCCGAGCATGATTAACCTTGACACATACATATACGTTCGTCACCTCACATATGTATCACCCCCGCATGTAGCAAACAATGACAAATAGGAGTAAAGGTTCCCTCAACAAAGTTAGCAAAAACACTTACCTTGATCCGCAGGCCACTTACTGCTCAAGTACCGGTTTTTCTCTAGAATGCACTTCCAACCCACTCGTATCTAGTCATAATTATCTTAACAACATCAATTATCTCTAAAGAAATCAATCTCAATACACAATTATAGGTTTCCCAAATTTTCCCCCAAAAGTCAAATACCGACCCTGGGCCTGCTTGGACAAAGCTCGAGGTTTGGACCAAAATCTGTTCACCCATTCACCCCCGAGCCCGAATATGTAATTAGTTTCGAAATATGACCCCAAATTGAGGTCCAATTCCAAATTTTGCAAAAATCCCTAATTCTACCCAAACCCCCAATTTCTATCATGAAATTCCTAGATTTTAGGTTGAATTCTTGTAAAAGGAAGTGAAAGATTGAAAGAAACGAGTTAAGCATCACTTACCTATTATTTTGGGGAAGAAATGGTCTTTGAAAAATCGCCCCTAGGTCTTCTATCTCTTGAAAATGTGGAGAAATGGCTTGATTCCCGAATTAAAGAACTCACTGCCCAGCGTTCTTCGCACCTGCAGTGCTTTGGCCGCACCTGTGGATCCGCATATGCAGACCTGGTGTCCGCTTCTATGGAAATGGGCTTGTCAACTGGGGCCACACCTGCGGACTGGGTTCCGCTTCTGCGGTCCCACTCCTGCGGTGAAAGTCCGCATCTGCAGAAGATGGCCTCCCAGACTTGGGCTACACTTGCGGGGCTTTGGCTCGCACCTGCGACCAGGGGCTCGCAGGTGCGGGCGCACCAGATCTGGTGCACCAGCAGCCCTGTTGAGGTTTGAACTCAACTTGCGCATCGCCCGAATGGCGCTCGAGCCCTTGGGGCTCTAAACCAAACATGGACACAAGTCTAAAAATATCATACAGACTTGCTCGTGCGATCAAATCGCCAAAATAACACCTAGAACTATGAAGTTAGCTCCAAAACATATGAAATTCTCAAGAACACTTTAAAATTTCTATTCTCTCAACCGGACGTCTGAATCACGTCAAATTTAATTCCGTTTCTCACCAAATTTAACAGATAAGGTATAAATATCATAACAGACCTGTACCGGGCTCCGGAACCAAAATACGGACCCGATACTAACAAGATCAAACAAGCATTAAAATTTCAGTCTATCAATTTTAATCAAAAATTCATATCTCGAGCTAGGGACCCGAAATTCAATTTTGGGCATCCGCCCAGGTCCCATATTTTACTAAGGACCCACCGGGACCGTCAGAATAGGGGTCCGGGTCTATTTACTCAAAATGCTGACCGAAATCAACTAAAATTAATTTTTAAGGCATAAAATAATTATTTTTCAATTTTCCACATAAGAGCTTTCCGGAAACACGTCTGGACTGCGCACGCAAATTGAGGAGGGATAGAATGAGGCTCTAAAGGCTTCGAAATATAGAGTTTGGTGTAAATCATCGAGTTAAATGCAAATACTCAAAACGACTAGTCGGGTCGTTACATCCTCCACCACTTAAACACACGTTTGCCCTCGAACGTGCCAGGAGTCATTCCAAAGTATCATATCAGTGTGTTACCTTACTATGCATAACTCAGGGGTGATCTCACGTCACCCTGTTCCACAAAAGCCCACCAACACAACAGAGTTAGAGATCCTAATTTCAACATTGGTCCTGAAACCTTATAACTCAATCTCTATCATCCAAAATTCATTGCAAGACCCGAATCCCACAACTTCACACTGTATAAGTCTGAACAATATGTATCAAGTCACAACCATAACCCAAGATGTAATCACGTGATATACCCCATCACTTCAACACTCATAATAGGAACTCCTGACCACCATTACTACCCAAAACAAATCCCAAACAAATCTGGTGCCGGTAGCAAACCTCATATCGATTAGAACCTCGCTCAAAAACCTTCATACCCTACAGATGATGAAAGAAACATGCATAACTTCTTAACCACTCATCTGGTCAATAAACCAAGAAACTCACTCGCCCCACCAGGGACATTGCCCAAATCCTCAACAAAATATAGTGTTATTCTTCCAAAACTTCCTCATCCCAATAAAATAGCGCAAATCTCAGGTCCAGAAACTTCACCTCAACCAATACAAGCAGCCACACCGACAAGTATCAACAATAATCATATGGAGCCCCACATAACCCGATTTCTTACTAACAAGTAATAACTCAGACATGACAAATACCAGAGAAAGATAAATAAGAAGACTACTAAATAAGCTAAACAGACAGGGAAATTTTAGCACATCACTGTGAACTTTTCTAACAAGGTGAAAGTAAAATACACAAAACAGGAATAAGGAGTCACATTTCATCACTGTACTATTGCGGAGTGCAACCTGACCCCATCATATCAATCCACATAGGGTACCCATCGAGCCATAATACTTGGGCTCACTGACCATATGTGCGTCAACATCAAGCACAATAGAGTGCATAAAATATAACTGTGGGGAAATCATTAGGAGCAAACAATACTAGGAAAGACAAGCACAACTATGGTGCAATAAGCTAAGCAACATCACAAAGGCTATCTTGCTCATAATGTCATGAGGCCTAAACTGAATCACAATATGCGTGCGAAGAATCATGTAACCCTCACAACCCATCATAGTATAAGAGAGAAACATATAACATAAACCAAGGCGCAAATAACATCCATTCTGCCCGATGATATACATGTGATAACAACTGCACAAAAACAGACAAGTCCGATCCGATATAGAGTACACTTTCTCATTGGGCTCAAAAGAAACTCTCAAACCAATCCTCGATCATCCCCCACATGTAATTAACCCTCCAAAGGTCTGTAGAAATCTTTCTGTGACACCTACTATCAATCATCCAATCCTCAACATTTCTTCACAGCTCGCAATCAAACAATAGTCTACCCAAGAGAACATCCAGTCTCTAAACCTCACGAATACCAGAATTTTCATCCCATTTTCAACACCGCTACTCAGATGGCTGACATGTAACTCATACTACACCATCTTACGGAAATGCACCCATAAGTCAAAACACAATGTACCCACCAATAGGAGCTCCGGTGAAAACACATAGTGCCAACAAAACCTTAAACACCTGAAATTGTCCGTGCCATCAAGAACTCATATCCTTCCCTCCAAAACTAACTGTGACCTTGTACATGCAACTTTTCAACCCCACAAGGTACATCGCCTCTAACATGCTAACTCGTAACACTACGATCTTCTCATAATAGACTCTGAACCATAAGCAATTTGAACACCTCATCAACTGAGAATCTTTCATTTAACTCAATCTAGGACATCACCACCACAACACAATATAGCTTCGATACCTGTAGAGAACATCAACTCTGACAGTGGTCAGAACCATGGTAAATTCTTCAAAACTCCGTGACACATAATCAATTAATCAGAACCGATCACCTATAACTCAACCGAGTTACGCAAACTGCCAACCCAAAAGTAACTCAATCCGATATGACCGCCCAGAGGGAACTTCCTGGGAACCCGAAGCCATTTATTGCATCACTCCATCATTTACATGTAGACCCTTATTGACAAAGAAATACCGCAGATCCAATTACCATTCACTACCGTTTTCAAGCACCACCGGTAGACAAATCCAAAAGTCCCTAAAGGCTACATAAGACCTGGAACTTGCCAGAACCTTCTCGATAACCACTCATCTTACTCTGATATTCAATACACAGCTAATACGTGTCAAGCAACCCGTGCTAGACCAGCATATGCCCATTTAAAAAAATAACCAAGCAATCTCTCAGTCCAGAAATTGATACGGCTAGGGGTGGGCATTCGGTACTTCGGTTCGGTATTTAAGAATTTCGGTTTGGTATTTCGGTATTCGGTTCTCAATTGTGTATACCAAATATCGTACCTAAATATTTCAGTACGGTTCAGTATTTCTTATTTCGGTTCGGTACAATTTCAGTACGGTATCGATTTAATATTCGGTGATGATAAAGAACAACGAACTACAAAAGTAAAAAAACATGCTCGTTGTATTGACAACTTCAACGCTGCTCAGTGTTCACTGAAAAAAAAACATGCTCATTGTATTGGCTACTATATTCAATTATTCACTGGACTGGAGTTATTAGTCAGTAAGTTTTTCCATGTTGTCAATACAATCTTTTAACACATTAAAATATTATTCACAATTACTACCCCTTAAATATATTGAATGACTTTATTCACAAGTACATTCACAAGTAAGAATTATAAAGCTCCACAGTTCCACTGGACTTACAGAGTTACAGTCCACTTAAGTCTTAACAGTCAAAGACGTTCTAGTGTTCCACACTTCCACAGTTTCACTGGACTTACAGTCCACTTAACAGTCAAAAACGTTCCACATTGCCAGCAAAAACACCAACTGTTCAGTTATAAATTACAGTCCAACTATCATGTTACAAATTACAATTACAAATACCAGTTACAGCCCAAATTACAGTCAACTTAACAGTATGCTAAATTGCTAATTTGGAGCACTAAAATGGAGCAGAACATAAAAAAACACTGCAAATCCTTTCTCTGAAAATGGCTGCAAATCTTCTCTGAAAATGGCCAAACGAGCACGGGGCATGATTGCACTTGAACCTAAACAATATATAAATCATAAGTTAGAATATTATTTTTTGATGATAATAAAATAAAACTACAAAAGTATATTACCATAGTGTATTAAACTTACCACTCAAGTTTCAATTTGCAACTATACATCAAGCAATGCTAGTAGTGTTTCCATTATTGTCCATATCTAAAGATAATTCGATCAAATATGTCAATGAAAATGACAAATAAACAATTATTATATATATTATTTTGAACTAAAATACACACAAAATATTAAAGCCTACCAAGCTCGAGTTCCTCAAGATACTTCAAGTCTTCTTCAACACTAATAGGATTATTCTCTTCTCTAAGCCAATCTTGAACACAAATAAGAGCTTGCACACATTTAGGATTCAATGAACTCCTAAATGGATCAAGAATACGTCCACCGATGCTAAATGCGCATTCCGACGCCACACTAGAAATTGGAATGGCCAACACATCACGAGCCAACTCCGATAGAATAGGAATCTAGGAGCATGTGTTTTCCACCAACTTAAGATATCAAATTCTTCACTAAAAGGCTCTTGTTCTTCACTAATGTATTTATCCAACTCGGATTTAGCACTCTCACTTCCATTGTCTTCCTTTTGTTTCTTCAAGTGAAGCTTCGTCCTTATTAATGATGTAGTTATAACACTCCCACAAGATGTATTAGATATGTTATTAGATGAAATAGAACTAGATGGAGATTGAGGACAAGATGTAGTTGAATACATTTTTAGATACTCTTCAAACAAAGAATTCATATAAGCATACACCTCAGCATTTATTTTCTTCCCCTTTTCCTCCCCAAAAAGTTCTTCAAGTGTTCCTCCAGTTACACTGCGGAACTTCAGCTCTAGAGCTGAAGTTTTTGTCTTTGTAACTGGGGAACTTCAGCATACGGGGCTGAAGTTCCCCAGTTACAAAGACAAAAACTTCAGCTCTAGAGCTGAAGTTTTTGTCTTTGTAACTGGGGAACTTCAGCATACGAGGCTGAAGTTCCCCCAGTTACACTGGGAAACTTCTGCTCTAGAGCTGAAGTTTTTATCTTTGTAACTGGGGAACTTCAGCTCTAGAGCTGAAGTTTTTGTCTTTGTAACTGGGGAACTTCAGCATACGGGGCTGAAGTTCCCCAGTTATAAAGACAAAAACATCAGCATACGGGGCTGAAGTTCCCCAGTTTACAAAGACAAAACTTCAGCTATAGAGCTGAAGTTCTCTAGAGCTAAAGTTTTGTCTTTGTAATTGTCTTTATAACTTGGGAACTTCAGCTCTAAAGCTGAAGTTTGTAATTGGGAAACTTCTGCTATAGAGCTGAAGTTTTGTCTTTGTAACTGGGGAACTTCAGCATACGGGGCTGAAGTTTTGCCTTTATAACCGGCGAACTTCAGCTTAACTGGTGAACTTTAGCTTAGTGAGGGAAAGGGAGTTGAAGTTATTTAAAAAGTGGGTACAAGTTAAAAGTTTTTAAAAAGCGGGTATAGGTTAAATGGGGCGACCAAATAGGGTGCCCCGCACAATTTTTACCTAAATATAGGTACGGTCCAAAAAAAAGTCCATAAAATTTCGGTATACCGAAATACCGAAATTTTAAAATTATAATACCGAAAACCAAACCAAAATACCGAAATACCAAAAATGTAATATCGAATTAGACCGAAATACCGAAAAAAACCGAAACTGAAATACCGAATTAATTCGGTTCGGTTCGGTTCGGAATACGATTTTCCGGATTTTATGCCCACCCCTAGATACGGCCCATGACCCTACAATTCGATCGTCATTAGCAGAATCAATCACTTAGCTCGAAGCCATAGAACACCCCATCAGCAACCTAAAGTACCATATCTTCACAATATGTCCCAATATCGCATGACTATTTAGCTGAATACTTCACAAATTCATTCCATACTGATCACAGAACACCCCGAAGACTCTGCCAAACGCTTAACCATCTTTGCAATAGTCAAACAACTTACCCAAATGCTCTGATACGATCACATATGCACTCTACCAAATGGAATCTCACACGAGACACACGATTCAAACCTATCATGCAGGAGATGGGCCCACCGATTATACTTAAATCGACACCTTGTTCTTTGTGATCCCACCTTAGTCACAACAGTCAGACCACCCGCCAATCTTCACAAATATGTGCTTACCAACCATACATATGAACCCTCCTCGAACGACAAATGAACGACTAGAAGATTTAACACTGCATTTGCTTCTGAGTCTACACAACACTTTGTAATTTATCTGCAGCATCGCCGATCGTCGGCACATAGTGAATATTGAGTGCACAACACCATATATGCATGATTGGGAGGAGTCAAAGTTGTAGATTTCACATTGAAACAAAATCACACGATAAGGAAAGAAGAAAGGGAAAGTTTTCCTAAATGCCCTGTAGCCTCCCGAAGATAGGTATGGACGTCATCATACCGATCCACAGGACTCTACTAGACACTTGATCATGACTCGTAGAACCTACGAACCTAGTGCTCTGATACCACCTTGACACGACCCGAAATCACAGGTCATGATGGCACCTAACTCGACCCGCTAGGTAAGCCAACTAACAATAGATACCATCCAAAAGAATATATAAGAAACTGAAATAAGATTGTCTGAACTCTTACAACTTTTACCTAAGAACTGGTAGTACGAATCACGAGCTTTTAGGATTTAAAATTTACAAAGCCAATACAAATAATCACACAATCTGTTTGAAAACTATATTAACAGATTAATAATGTCTAAAACTACCAAGAACAAGTGGCAGCTTCTATACAGAATACACGAACATCTTCAAGGTCAGCCCCCGATTCCTCCAGCAACTCCGCTCCAATAGTCTGCACAGAGTGTGCAGAAGTGCAGTATCAGTACAATCGACCCCATATACCAGTAATTATCTTGTCTAACCTCGTCGAAGTAGTGACGAGGCTTTTTAGTTAAAAAATGCTTATTGATAACACTGTAATGTAAACTAGCAATAGAACTAAATCACAGTATAATAGAATAGAGCACACAACACGACCGTATAGAGAAATAATAGAGTACTAGAAAGAATCATAATTTAACAGTTTCCAACATCTCGACCAACCATTTCCTTAGAACGAAAACTGATGAACCACAAAAAAATCACCTCAAAACTTTCATAGTGTGAGAGAAGCACTCAAGACATCAAATCTAACGGCACGACAACACCCTTCGTGCATTTATCTCATCCTCACCATGCATGTGTAAAAGAGTACCAGCCTAAATGACAGAAATACAGATAATAGAAATGACAAGGAAGGAAATACGCAAGCAGTAATAATGAACGAGAATGTACAGAAGAACATCAGTAACAGACTAAGCAGAAAATAGAAGAACGTCTTGAGATCGGCATTGTTGTTGAGTTGGGCCTTGAGAGTTGTTTCTTTGCCCTGGGTAGTTGTTCACATATTGCACTTCTTCCTCTTGTTCCTTGTATGATTCATCTTGGTCAAACACACTATCATCTTGCACAATTTGTTCCACACGATTTTGTACTTGTTGACCCTTTTGCCTTCACTTGTTCACTATCATATTGACACATTCCATTGCATTTACTTGTTTAGGACCTTGAAATTTTTGAAGTTGAGCTTTGGCTAATTTATTCATTGTTATGGTCAACTCGCCAATTGCTTGCCTATGATAATGCAATTCTTTGTGTAGGTGAATCACATTTGGATCACCTTGAAGAACATTAGCTCTACTTTGCCATGTCGATGAAGTATCCTCCATTTCATCTAAAATCTCACAAGCTTCGGCATATAGAGTTGTCATGAAATTCCCACCGGTAAGTTGGTTGACGACGCATTGATTGGTAGTGTTGATCCCTCCTGTAAAAGGTTTGTTGAATCATAGCCTCAGTCATATCATTATTCGGGCACTATTTCACCATAGTACGGTACCTCTCCCAAATCTCGTGCAAAGGCTCATTGTGTTCTTTCTTGAATGCTAGAATCTCATCCCGAAGAGTAGCCATATGCTTGGGAGAAAAGAACTTGGCAATGAATTTCTCCGTCAATTCATCCCATGTACGGATAGAATGGTTTGGCAATCTTTCTAACCAATCCAAGGCTTTCCCCCCGTAGAGAGAAAGGAAATAGCCTCAACCTTAGAGCATCCTTGGAGACGTTGGTCTGTTTACTTCCCCAGCAAGTATCCACAAACCCTTTCAATTGCTTGTATGCATCTTGACTCGGATCCCCGACGAAGAATCCACATTGCTCTAGCAATGTGAGCATAAAATTGGTGATTTGGAAGTTGTCCGCCCTAATGCGGGGAGGGACTATGGCACTTGCATATCCTTCATTTGGTAACATCCGGTGTGAAGCCATTTTTGGTGGAGGTGGGGGGGGACGGGAATATTATCATGAGGCGGTCAGTCTCACTTATTTACTTGAGGTTCAAGAGGAACCTCATCACCTTGGTCATCGTCCACTTCCTCCCCCAAAGGAAAGTTTCCGAGAGGATCATTGTTACGAGCTATTTTTATACCTATAATTGATTCACAAAAAGGTTAGTAACCCGGAAGGAAAAGAAGACAAGTCACACACAAAACCAAATAAATAGCTAAATTCGTTTTTAGCTCCCCGAGAATGGCGCCAAAAATTGATGTCGCCCAAATTCACACCACTGATTGGGATTGTGAAGTAGTCGCTGCAATTATAATTACCCAACTTGAGTCGGGGTTGATTCCTCAGAGAGATTATATTGGATTAGGTATATACTTAGACTAGGTGTATGATGTTCCCAAAATGCACTTCCACATACTTGGTTGTTTCTTTCTACTTCTAAAATTTATACTATTGTTTGTAAATGAAAGGTTAGAGAAAGATATTTTTTGTCTTGTTGTTTTTCAAGCTTATAAAAGATCTAGGATTGTGACTTCCACCTAGTTGGTTATCTAACCAATTGCGGGCTTTAGGGCAGGTTTGGTTGGTCGAGGTGTAATATAGCAATCACATGTGATTACCCACTCAATAACTCTTGGTAGTTAGAGTGGTTTTGTTCCATGTGTCTTTCTCAAGTCCAAATGGGCAATTCACAAAACAAGTGATAGATGCTCAAGTCGGGTCTTACTATCTCTAGATTCAACTCTTTAATTGGGGCTATCAATTTCTTGAGTTCACCCCAATTTCTTGTTAGCCTAGTTTTCCTAGACTTAGTCTCTCTTTCTCAATTAGAGACTAGGTCAATTAGCCTTGAATCAATATTTGCAACTATTAATTCTAAATTGAAGCAAGAACTAGGCTAAATATCGCACATCCAATCACAAACAAGCCCTAAATTAAACATCTATTAGGCACCCACACTAGGGCTGGGTCATAACCCTAGCTAAGAATTTAGCTATTCACAGATAAAATCGAAGAAACTAAAGAAGAAAGTAAGATTAAACTCATAATAAATGATAAAGGATGAAAATCCAATGCTAAAATGATAAACGAATACAAATTTTTCCAAAGAAGTAAAGGAAAAACGGCTATCTACTTTCTGGAGTTCAAAATTAACCTAAATTTGACCCAAAAAAAAGAATTATTTATACACAGATGAAATTATCGGACAAAATTTCCTCAGCTGAGGTTCTACGGCAGCACAATTTTGTGTGCGGTCCGCACTTTGAAGCTGGGTTTGACAGGATGGACTTCTACGGCCGCACAATTCTGGGTTGCAGTCGCACGTCTTCAGATTCTGCGGACCGGCACATTTCTTAGTGCGGCCGCACTCTTGAATTCTGCGGCCGCACAATAATAGTGCGGTCCACACTTCTTCATGGACTTAGAACTCCATCTCATTGAACCTCATCATCTGCGACCGCACAATAATTCTGTCAAAGGTCCTTAATAGTTTGCGGTCGCACTCAATATTATGTGGTCCGCACTTTGCTCTTTTTACTTGGTTTTAGTCTTTGTCCAAAAATACTCCTTCTTGAGTTGAATTTCATCGTTTTGGCTCATTTTCCAATGTTCCTGCAAGTAAGCACATTTTATCAGTTTTCGGGAATACCTTTAAGCATTTTTGAGCTAAAACTAAAGTAAAAAAGTGCAAATAAGTAATCGAAATCCCTACTTATTAGTATGTTTATTTATGAATTTGACTCTTAATACTATTATAACCAATATATTGCTATTCTTATCAAAACAAATTAATGTCACACTCGATTTGTCAATTTGAAAATAATTTTACTTATATGATAAATATGAAAAATAATTAAATTGATTCTCATTAATTAGTTAATTCAAAGGCTTAATTATATATTCGCAAAATTAAAGGATATGATTATTTTTTGTTGATTTAAATTCTTCGTATTAGCTCAATCAATTTTAAATAATTAATTATAATTATAGTGTTATCTTATTTATATTATCAAAGAGTAATAAAATAATTTAATATTTCACTTTTTGGATTTTTGTATTTGTAAAATCATTAATGTACAGGACTCCTGTCAACCCATTTAAATATTTTGTTAGTGATTCGTTCAATACTGATCGGTGTTTTAGAATATTATGTAATTATTATTATTATTATTATTATTATTATTATTATTATTATTATTATTATTATTATTATTATATTATTATTATTATTATTATTATTATTATTACCAAACTTTTATATAAAATACTTATCGATTGAACTTTAAAAATGGCTAATAATTGATATGAAAGGAAATATCGATGAAAACTTGACCATGTATTATTGAAATAAAAGGACAAAAACACAAAAATTATTGTGGAGTTTCATTGCTGGAAAAGGTAGTATATAGATTATTTTTACGTATATGCATTTATATGATTTTGTGTTTTAGTTCATGTTTTCAGATTGTCGATCATTTTCCCTTTTCCCTTTTTAACGACTTATATAAAAAAAATTAATTGATTTTAATATCCTAAATATTAGGACTTTGTACTTAGAAATAATTTAATAAGTAAAATTTTAATTAATTTTGAATTCCTAAATATTAGAAAATAACTCAAATTACAATTTTGTCCAATATGATATATATTTTTAAAGGATAAAAAAGGCGAATGACATTTCGTTAAGGTTTTCGTGCTTTTAATATAGTATTGATATAGGGGTTCTTTCCCTTTTATCTGCTCTCTCTCTATATATATACATTGTAATGATCTGACCGGTCCCACATCTCGGAATTGGGTAAAAATTATATTTTCCGGACACCCATTCACTCACGAGTCTAAACATATGAAAATCTCTCAAATCGGAGGCCAAAAACCCAAGCAAAACTCAATAATTTGGTCTATGAAGTTTATCCCATTTTCTACCCAAAACTTTTGAAACTAAAGGTTGGATTTAAGATTGGAATCATGGAAATTGGTCTATAATGGGTAGAAATCACTTACCCAAGTTACCCAGGTGCAAAAGCCTCCAAAAATCGCCTCTCCCGAGCTCCCCAATTCGAAAATGGTAAAAATAACATAAACCCTCGAATTTGATATAATCGCCAACAAATTCCGCACATGCGCCCCAGAGACCGCACCTGCGGAACTACCATCGCAGGTGCGAAAACCCACTAAAAAGCCTGGGGTCGCACCTGCAGTCAAATGGCTGCACCCGCGGCTCCGCATCTGCGGAAAACTAACCGCACCTACGAGGATTGGGGGTTTGGGCTAAGTTCCGCACCTGCGAGCTCCTCAACGCACCTGCGTGTCCGCACCTACGGAAGGTCCATCGCAGGTGCGAAACACCAGAACCAGCAATGGCTCAGCTCTCTCCCAAGTTCTAATAACACCCGATGAGCATCCTTAACGTACCCGAGACCACCCAGGACCCCGTCCAACCACATACACAAGTCATATAACCTAACATAGACTCGCTCGAAGTTTCAAACCACATAAAACAACACTAACACGATGAATTAGACTAATAATACATGAAAATTCTTCAAACTTCTATAAACATTAAGTTTTGCATTTAAGGTCCGAATCACGTCAAACTAAGTTCGTTTCCTACCAAATTGCACAGATAACACATATAAATCATATCAAACCTGTACCAGACTTCAAAATCGTAATGCGGGCCCGATATCACAGGTTTCACCTCAAATTTCATTTTCAAAAACCTTTATATTTTTCAGAAAATAATTTTCTTTAAAAATTCATTTCTCGGACCTGGGACCTCGAAATTCAATTTCGGGTATACGCCCAAGTCCCATATTTTCTTACGAACCTTCCGGGACCGTCAAATCACGGGTCCGGGTCGGTTTACCAAAAACGTTGACTGAAGTCAACTTTATTCAAATTTCCAATAATTTTCATTTTTATCAGCTTTACACATAAAGGCTTCCCGGCTACATGCTCTGCTGTGCACGCAAATCGAGGAGAGATAGAAGGAGGTTTTCACGACCTCAAAATACAGAATTAGATAGAATATACGGGATGACCCTTTTGGGTCATCACACTTGTCAATTGTATTACTTAAATTATAATTTCAAAAATTGTAAAACAATTCCAAATGGATAAGTTTCACTTGTTGAGATTTTAAATAGAACACTTGGTTGTTATTGGAAAACTTATGTTTCTTTAAAGTGTTTTATATTTGTGAAGCGGGTTGAGAGCATCGGCAGATTAAATAGATGCATCTATGGTTCGCGTCGTTCGACCCTCGACAGTGCACAATTTAAATATTGTTATGTTGGTTCAGGCCGTACGACCTCGGCATTGTTTGCACATGATAATTTCGGGATTATACATAACTGATATTGCTTAAATGTTTGGTGAAAGATAAATTTGGGATTTAACAATTGTGAAAGAGGATATTTATCATCTTTGGTTGTTGAATTCTAGTATATTCCTTGTAAATCTATGCTTAGTTATAATTTTGAATTATTATCATTAGTCTTAGTAAGTGTCAAGTCGACTCCTCGTCACTACTTCTTCGAGGTTAGACTGGATACTTACTAGGTACATATTATTTTATGTACTCACGCTACACGTATGTACTTGATGTGTAAGATCTGAGACATGTGCATCTGTTTACCAGTGTTGGTATTATTTATAATGCAAAGTCAAAGATTTATTTTTGAAAATCCATTTACAACCAATAGCCATGGGTATTTTTATTTTACAAGTGTCCTTTCTATTTCCAAGTGGCTTCTTTCATTAAGACTTAAAGCGAAGTGTTGAAGGGCTTTAACAAGTGGCTATGCAAATCTACCATGAGTATTCATGCATGAAGACAAGGTACACTTATTAATATTGGGGCCACGTGGACTAATATATTTGGACAAGTGTTAAAAGACTCTCCACACTTATCATAAATGAAACTTCCCTAATTGCCTATAAACAGGATGATCATTAGCCATCATATTCACGCAATTCTTAACCAAGAATTCATCCTGCTAATCATTACCTTATTTCTACAACATTTTAATTTTTGTAAAAGCTACAGATTAATTCCTTCATCTGTAACTATACAATAGCTTTGCCTATAAAAAAGAAGTCTTCTTTGTGAATTATCCAACACAGAAAATACCGTCATCTTTTCTTCTCTTTGGGCAACTATTTTGTGTGAATTCTAAACTTCCAGCCATGAGTGCATGTGTTTGGAGGTACTGTGGAACCTTAGGGAGCGATCGGTCTTAACGATTTGCACCCAGTCGGGCCGAAATCGCTTTCAAGGCAGTGGCTGCAACGACACAATATTTTTGATAAGTTGTTCTTCTTTCCTTATTGTTCTTGGTCAATATTATCTACCCTTTTTTCTAACAACCAGTCTGACGCACACGCTTGAATTCTAGCTCGAGACTACACGGTGAGCTGCCCTTCCGAGACGTTCAACAGTAGCCGGAGTCTCTCTTTTGGATTTATATTTCTGTCTATTTCCTTCAGACAGTAGACTATTATTCTTTTGTATATTCTACTAGATGCCCACATACTTGTGACACTAGATCTTGGCACATATTAATAGACTTGTGATTCTTGGGTTCTGTTCTTATGGTTATAAATATTTCTAGCTGTTTTCACATATTAACTTAAATCGTTTTCTCATTAAATCTTTTAAACTAAGGAAAAATTACTACATGGGAATTTCGTTAAGGAATATTTTGCATAAATAAGAATTGTCAGGAAGATTAGCCAAGTGGGCAATAGAACTAAGTGAATATGACATTATTTATCAACCTAGAGCGGCAATAAAATCTCAAGTTTTAGCAGATTTTGTCGCAGATTTTAGTACAAAAATAACTAGTAGAAAAAGAATTGTAAATTTTTACTGGAGCTAATCAAGGTACGTGGACTTTGTTTACTGATGGCTCCTCAAATGTCAAAGGGGCCGTCTTAGGTATTGTCTTAATCCTACCCTCAGGTGAAAGTATAAGACAGGAAATTAAGTGTTACCCTATAACTAACAATGAAGCAGAGTATGAAGCTGTAATTGCAGGGTTGAAATTAGCACGAGAACTCTCCATAGAGAAAATCGTGATTAAAAGTGAGTCTCAATTAGTGGTCAATCAGATGCAGGGGACTTACACTGCTAGAGAGGCACAAATTCAACAGTACTTGGAAAAGTCACGCGAACTGGTCAGGCAATTCCAGTCATGGAAGATTGTGCAAATACCCAGGGAAGAAAATAGGAAGAAGACACGTTGGCTAATCATGCTTTATTTCATTTAGCACTTGACCAGGAGAAACACGAGGTAAGCTTTAATAATTTAACATTGGATTGGAGAAACGAGATTGATAATTTTTTGCAGTACTGGATCGTACTTGAAGGCAAGAAAGAATCTCAAGTTCTTCGATGAAAATTTTCTCGTTACTATGTAATTCGAGATAATTTATATCGAAAAATGTTTGGCGGTCCTTTAGCAATATGCCTTGGACCTAATCAAACAGAGTACGTGATGAGAGAAGTACATAAAGGACATTGCGAAAATCATGCAGTGGAAGATCTTTAGTTAAAACACTAATCGGAGTAAGATACTACTGGCCTAAGATGGAAGAGGATGCGGAAAATTTTGTAGCCAAATGTGATAAATGTCAATGATATGCTAACAATATGCATCGACCTGCAGAGTTATTACATACACTTATTTCCCCATGGACATTTATGAAATGGGGAATAGATATAGTAGGGCCTTTACCACAAGCTAAAAGAAAGGTACGATTCTTACTAGTTTTTTAACAGATTACTTTTCAAACTGGGTAGAGGCAGGAGCTTTCAAACAGGTACGATAAAATGAGGTAAAAGATTTCATCTGGCGAAACATTATATGCCGGTTTGGAGTTTCAAAGGAAATTGTATGTGATAATGGCCCACAATTTATAGCCTCGAAAATCACGGAGTTCTTTCAAAGTTGGCAAATTAAACGAATAACATCTTCACCTTATCATCCCGTGGCAAATGGTCAAGCAGAGTCAACAAATAAGATTATCAACAATGAAAGATTAGAAAAATCAAAAGGGAATTGGCCGGAAGTATTATGGGCTTATAGAACCACAACAAAAACAACCACGGTAGAAACACCATTTTCACTTGTATATGGTTCGGAGGCTTTAATCCCAGTTGAAATTGGAGGTCCTAGCACGAGATTCACATTGGCATCAGAAGAGTAAAATGATGAAGAGTTAAGAACAAATTTAGACTAACTCGAACAAAGAAGAGAGGAAGCTTTAATACGGATGGCAGTACAAAAGGAAATCATAGAATGATACTACAGCAGAAAGGCTCACCTCGAGTACTTCAAAACTGGGGACTTCGTTCTTAAAAAGATTTTCTAATCAGCAAAAACAACCGGAGCGGGAAAGTCAAAATCCAAATTGGGAAGGACCTTATAAAGTTCGAGGTGTCGCTGGAAAAGGTGCCTACGAGTTTGAAACCATGGATGGAAAGGTCCTACCCTTGATTTGGAATGTTGTTCATTTAAAGAAATACTATTTCTAAGCAAAAGAATACCCACTGTCAGGTAATGCCTAATTACGATTTTTACTTTGTACAGTTAAAATTATACTAACAATTTTAGAAGATAGGAAAAAATCTAGCCCACATCAAATGATGATATTAGACCTAAAAGATACGCAGAAGTAACATAATTCTCGGTCTAGGGTTAAAACCTTTCTGATAAAAATATAAAGGGTTAAGCAGTCATCATCTAAATTATATATACCTCCGAGTCCCGTATGTTTTTCCTTTTCAGGAAATGGACCACATGAAAGGAATAATCAAGTGCTCGAGATTTCATACTTCAAAGCTCAAACACTTGGGGGACTATATATATAAGGCAAAAAAGACTAGAAAAAGCCAGAATTCAAGTCAAAGCCTAAGGTCTAGTCAACAAAATGAAAGTTAAGAGCGAAGTTAAAGAGCCAAAAATGCAAGCCTGATTCAGAAACCTATGAAGAATACACTCGTGGATGTGAATTTCAAAATCTTACGAGTGTTTAGGTTAAAGGAAATATTTAGTCACGCGTTGCAAGATATACCCTTGAATTTTTTACAAATATGTTGTAAATAAAACAGTTACGAAAAAGGTATAGATGATACTTGAATACATGTAAAGTATTATGTAATTTGAAAGTTCGAATAATGCAAAACTTTCCTCAAAATCTACTCAAGAAAACGTGTGTGGTCCTATTTCTTCTTTCGTATGTTTACACCATTATGAAGTTAAGACGTCNATATATATATATATATATATATATATATATGGAAGGAAATAAAGACTAGAAAAAGTCAGAATTCAAGTCAAGCCTAAGGTCTACCCAACAAATCAAAAGTCAAGAGCAAAGTCAAAGAGCCAAAAACGCAAGCCTGATTCAAAAACCTATGAAGAATACACTCGTGGATGAAAATTTCGAAAATCTTACAAATGTTTAGGTTAAAGGCAATATTTAGTCACAAGTTGCAAGATATACCCTTGAATCTTTTACAAATCTGTTGTAAAGAAACAATTACGAAATAGTTATAGATGATACTTGAATACATGTAAAGTATTATATAATTTGAAAGTTCGAATGATACAAAACTTTCCTCAAAGTTGTTCAAAGAAACATGTGTGTTCCTATTTCTTCTTTCGTATGTTTACACCATTATGAAGTTGAGACGTCTTCTTCATTAAGTGTCATTCATAAAAGGGCCCCCTTTTATAAATCGTGCTTGTTTCAAAAAGTCACGAAGTACTGAAACATTTTTGATGCACAATTAAAGAGTAGTACAGAAACTCGAAATAAAATATCACAGAAATTGAACAAAAACTTAGAAGATGATATTATAATAACTTGGTTAAACTAAGTATGAACTTAATTCCAACCTGTTTGATAATACAAAAGAACCCCCAAAATGGACTAGGGGTTCCAAAACATTACCCCAAGTGGAACCGGGGGTAAACCTCCAATTGTTCCACCAATAAAAAAAACAAAGAAACATTTCAAACTTTTTCACTTTCACTGTGGGGACGATTGGCATCATCACTAAAAGGAAGAGAAACTTGAGCAAGGGAAGGTTGAGAAATAGCTTCGCCAGGAGTGATTGCATCACCTTTGGGAATACCAAGCTCAGGTGAAGAAAATCTTTGACTCTAGCTGGGTCTTTTCAGTTGTCTCTCTAGTCTTTGAAATCTCAGCTTTTAAGTCAAAACCTTCCTGGATTACTTCCATTAATGTTTCGAGGCGAGTGTTCAGAAAATCCCAACTAACATCAACAACGGCTTTATCTTCAAGGGCCTCATAATCTTTTTCCCACTGCTCAACCTCATCTTTTAATTCATCCTTCTCGTTCAAGACAACATCATAAGAAGCCAGTAGTGGGACAAGAGATCTCTCTAATCCGAGTACTTCTACTAGAGGAACCAACTTCAACATAGGAAGTTGTGGCAGTAGGAGCAGTCGAGGAAGTCAAAATAGCCACGGGCGGAGCAGTGTCAGCAGCAACAGATACGGACAACTGAGTTTCAATTAGAACAGATACAGGAAAAAAAGGCAAGAGGCGTTTCCTCTGAAATAAAGCCAAAGATTTCTTCATCAAATCCATGAGAAAAGAGTTGTTCAGTAGAGTCACGGGGTGCTGCAGGCGTCTCTTCATCAGAACTCATTAAGGTAACACTCACAGGCTCTAACATGGGAATAGATCTAGGAGGGGGAGTAGCTTCGTCATCAGAAACAACTCATCTTCTAGCTCGTGGCTTACGAACCAATGAGCCTTCATCCCATTCGTCTTCGTCTTCAGAGTTTTGTGGTCTATCAGCCTTACTTTTTTAGGAAGAACTCAAGATTATCTCTTGAGACTTTGATAGAGAGATCCTTGAAGCAGTGATTGATACAGCACTCACATTCCGAATGGGAAACCCTAACAAAGAAAAGGGTTAATAAGTTTCAAGGTAAATATGAAGATACTGAAGAAAGTGAAAGAGAAAGTTATGGTGAGCCTTAACTTTCCATCCAAATCTATTTGAAAGGTATTTCCAAGACCTTTCTTCCATTGGAGAAATTGTTCACAATTTTTCTACCCAACCACGAAAACTAGGAATCTCCTCAACAGTTCCCATGGTTGCTGAAAAGGAAAAGTAAAACAGTAACGAGAATTCAGATTCTTCATAAAAAAAAAAGAAATAAAAGATTAAAAGGGAAATTTACGTGCAAAGTTCCACTTCTCATGGAAGGGCATGTTCTCTTCACCTACTAACCCACTTGTAGGAGCAGCAACAAATCGGTCATACCATCAACGATCTTTGTCATCTTCGGGGCTAACCAAAACCCTCTTACTCCTCGACACGAGAGTAAAGATCCCATGACGGAATAATTTGAGAGAGTAAAGATGGATCAGATTGGTAAAAGGTGAAGGGTAAAGAAGCTAGATTTTCCAAGTATCTAAGGCATGACACAACCCTCCATACAATAGGACCAATTTGTCCTAAACATACATCAATGAAACGGAAAAACTCAATAATGAATGGATCAATATGTGGCTTAAAACCTAATTTCAAGGGATATGTATTCACAAAAGAAAAACCATCTTTAAAGGAAGTGATCCTTTAATTTTCATTGGGGACCAGAATCGGGAAGTCAAATTTCCAATAACTATCTCTACACACAATAGAAACTAAACCCTCAGTAATCTGGGAAGGGTAAACATCAACGAGATCGTGAGAATTCATGGAAGTAACCTGATTTTTAATTAATTCTCTATCAGTGACAAAGGAAAGTTTAGCGGGGAATAATCTCGTCTACAGTAGGCTCACGAAGTGGTTCACTAGAATCCCTACTTCTAACGGAATATCTACGTGAAGATGAAGCACTAATTCTAGAAGATGATGAAGGAGTAGTGCTGAGTTGAGAAGAGGAACCACAAACAGACACTGACCCTAAACTACGTAACCTACCACCTCTCATACTCCTGATAGGAGCAGAAGAAGAGGGAAGTTCATCTACAATAACAACTTTTCAGGGATCAAGATTTGAAGACGACATATTCGTATGAGGAGTAGTACGTAATGAAGAACAAGAATAAGTTGTGAATAAAGAGCACTGAAGAAAATTTTTCGTAAAAACAAAGGAAAAGGATGTATTTATATGCAGAAGTAACCGACATGCAAAAAGTTAATGATGGAAACTTCATTATGAAAACTGTCACTTCGTGGCTGATGCAGCCGCAAAAAATCCCTAAAACTCGCTGAAGAGTTGCAGAGCCAATCGATGACTGCCATGTGTCACATGCATTAAATAAAAGTGACATACAACGCATTGGTTTAGAGGAAGATATAATGGAATGTGAGAAACGACGGCAAAAAATTCCCGCCTTAAATAAGGTCCACTTCCCAAATATTCAATTGCTGAATAATTGAAAAGTGGGGGGACTATCTGTATTGGTAAAAATAAATATTACGCGTGGAATTAATTCTATGGCTGATATGGCAAGACACATGGATCACTAGGAAAATGAAAGCTGGAGAAGAATATTAAAAAAGACACGAGACTCAGTAGATACGAGCAAATCACCCACTAGATGAGAAGGAACAGTTACTCGAGTCTCTTTATTGATTTGAAGAGGTGCCAGTAGAATGAACCAAGATAACAAAAATTGAAGATTCATTGATCTTCAATTAATGGGCATGGATGATTACAAACGTTACAGAATCTTCATGAAACAGTTACAATTACTAATTATAACGTTTCATTAATGATATTAATGCTCATTATGACTCAATCATTAAAGGGAATAGACGTTGTACTTGAAGGTCATTATATAAGGGAAAGAAATATCATTTGTAGAGACACATTCTGATTATTATTGGAATATAATTATTTTCTTGTGCTTTCTATTGATTACTTTATCATTTCTTATTCTTATTTCTGAGAAAATATCGAATTACTTGATTATCAATAACCCGAGTACTTCTAAAAATTAGCTTGGACTGAGAATTTAATTCTTTGGTTAAACACCAATTCCATTCTCCACAATCTAGATCCGGCTGCCAGAACTACTAACTAAATATTATGATTCTCCAATTCCACGAAAAATTGGTAGCCAAATTGGATCAATCCTAAAAATAGATAGCTGCACATGGAATACAAGAAGGGGAAGATATGCAAGATTATGCATATTGGTTCAATTGGGAAAACCAGTAAAAATCCATTACGAGAGTACAACACCATTATGCCACAGTTGTGGATGCTTGGGACATACACTATACTTCTACACAAAACCCGGTAACATGGACCCAGGTACGTCTATTGTCTCTACTGAAAATAAAAAAGAAAAAAAGAAGAAGAATCAAAAGGAAATGAAAATCGGAAGAAAAAACAAAAAATTCAAAAAAAAAAAAAAAATACCAGTCAAAAAATGAAATTGAAAAAATTGATAAAGGAAAAAAACACTAAGTCTCATGAAGGCCCTTGGACAACCGTAGTATTTCCAAAATATAATAGAAAATAATATTCCAACTCACCCGTTAAACCCAACAACTCCTCACCACATACTCACAATAGCTTTTCAAAATTAACACCTAACTGTGATGCTGAGCCCATTTTACCAAATAAGCTACAATCAGAAAATATAGCTACTACACTACCCACAATTCTTGCACACGTGAAAATATCCAAAACACAAAACAACTCAATCAACACTAGTAGTACCCAATCTCCCCAACAGGATACTAAATCTCCACAATCCAAAAGTACTACCCTAATACCTAATAAAACTACCAAACCCCCCACAACTATATTCCCTCCTCCAATCAAAACCTCCAGTCGTCTCTGTCAACATCACAAAAATTCCCTAACAGTACACATAAACCAATCTTCCCACGCCAATCAAATACCCATTCAAACCTAAACCAAAAAATTACAACTAATTCAGTTACTACAACCATGCTAGTTGCTACAGGTAGCATAGACGTTCCCCCTAAGGGAACCGTAAAAGAACTTATTAATTAGTGCATTAAAGGACAAATCAAAAGACACACCATCAACAAATCTTGATGATTCCAAAAACAGTATCCCTGCCCTTACAATATCTCCCTTGTTCAATGCAAAGCTTTGCGAAAAACCTACTGAAATATAAAGGAAAGACAAGTGAAATTCAAAAGCAAAACAACTACTACCCCTCAATACTTAGCCCCTTCTAATGTTATAAGATTACCCCCTCTCACTTATCCTTCAGCTGCTTCACAAACGACTCCTACACAACTTAAAACACCAAACCAAAATGCCTCGCAATAGAAGGTGCTCCAGAACCAACCTCCACGCCTAATGAACCAACAACCTCAACCTCCAACTCCTAACCCACCTGCCTTCGTCCCATGCACGCTACCTCCACCACCATGCATGTTCTAACTAAATCCCATGCCGTTAGGGAACAACACCATCACACCATACCAAGCTCCACTACACTCTTTCAACTACTATCTACTACAAGCAAACCAAATAACAGAATCATCAATCTTGCCGCCCATGAATAACTGGAATGGCCAAAACCTAATCCACCTCAGTCCTCTCGAAATCCAACCTTACAACATGAATGCTTCGAAAATGCTTCAAGCATACCAATCACTAGTCTACAATCACACAGTCCAAGAGGATGAATTGAGAACACTGGGCAGCATGCTGATTCAATTGTCCAACAACATACAACAACAGAACTTCAACATGCACTCATTCCCACTAAGCAACTTTGCAAACTTGTCGCTCAATCAAGTCCTACATGCACTACCCAAACCCATCACAACAACGCAAATGGAAAGCCTATCACTGGAGCGGATAGTGTCGAAGATGGAGGCAATAAGTCAATCGTTCTACTCAGCAACATGAACTTCCCCTCCCCCACAGGTCCCGGAACTGGAGGAAAACCATAAAAACATTCAAGATCCGGTGATGGATCCAATCTTCCTGACGAAGGAATGTTTAAGAATAACATTTATCAAAAATTCAGAAGAACGAATTCTGATTCAGGCACCTCCAAACATACGCAAGGTATCACTCAACATATGCATGGTCACCAATACAACAATATTTGGTGAACCTATGCCCAACTACTGCAACGAACTTGGATCTAACACTAGCTCCAAGAGGGAACTTAACAAATCTCCTGCCAATGAAGATTCTCCTATGGAACTGTAGAGGTGGAGACAACCCCACCTTCCGGCGTAATCTAGACGCCATCCTACAAGGAAGAACGCAATCCATTTTAGCTCTTACGGAAACATGTATGACCATGATACTTTACTGCAACAACTGCCATTCACTGACTTAATCCAAGTGCAAGTTTTAGATTTCTCCGAAGGAAAAGCGTTGTTGTGGAACAAACACGAGGTCACAATCAAACCAATGGTCCTCACCAAGCAAGAAATACATGCCACAGTGCGGGTAAGTACCTTATCTCCCGCATGGATTATTTCTATTATTTATGCAAAAAATAACATATGATTTAAGAATATTTTGTTTGCTAACCTAAAAGAAAAGTCTAGTATTATAAATCTTCCTTGGTTAATTTGTGGAGACTTTAATGAAGTAACAAACACATCCGAAAAGGTAGGGGCAATCCAATCAAAAATAACAGTGTCTGATTTTATTGACTGTATAAGTGCTATGAATATGATAGACCTAGGTTTTGTAGGGCCACAGTACACATGGACAAACAAACCTAACTGCTAGAATAATAGTAAACTTATTTTGGAAAGATTAGATTGATTTATGAGTAATCCTGATTGGCTAGACCTTTACCCCGACTCAAATGTAATCCACTTATCTCGTACCTATTCGGATCATTGCCCTCTACTTCTTAGCATTACTAGACAGCATTCCAAACCTAAAAGTAATTTCATATTTAAAACTATGTGGCTACGTCATCCAGATTTTAAACATTTAGTCTCTTCTTGTTGGCACTCAAATCTAGACTACAACAACGCAGTAACTACTTTAAGAAAAATGACACAACAATGGAAATCTACTTGTTTCGGTAATTTTTTTCACTAAAAAAAGGAAGCTAGCAGCTAGAATTGAAGGTCTTCAGAAGATAGATCCAAATCACAGACACATGTTCCACCACAACCTGGAAACAAAACTTATTTTTGACTACAATAATATTCTTCGTCAAGAGGAAGATTTTTGAAAAATAAAATCTAAAGTTCAGTGGCTAAATTAAGGTGATGTCAATTCAAAGTTTTTCCACACAACTACAATCCACAGACGACGCAAAAACAAGATTCTTGGCCTAACTGACATTGTTGGTAACTGGAGTTTGGACCAAGATGCAATTACCTCTACTATCACAAATCATTTTGAAGAAGTGTACACTACTGAATTAACTTCTAGCGTTAAGGAATTCATTCCCAGAAATATTAACTCCCTAACACATGGATATCAATTGACGCTCATAAGACCCCTATCAGCATCCGAGATTCTACGCGCTATCAAATCCTTTAAACCTCTTAAAGCATCGGGACCCGATGGCCTTCATCCTCTATTTTTCCAACAATTATGGGAAGACACTAACTGTGTTGTTATCAAAATTTGCATGGACACATTCTCCTCATCCCACATACTCCTGAAATTAGCTCTACTTACATCACCCTCATCCTTAAAGTTTACAACCCAGAAATGATCGCCCAATATAGACCTATCAGTCTCTGCAATACGATTTACAAAACAATCACAAAAATAATTGTTAACCGTATCAGACCTCTATTAGATAATATTTTTAATTAGTCCAAACTAATGCAGCTTCATTCCAGGACGCAGGGCTACTGGCAACAGTATTATTGTCTAGGAAGCCATTCATACGTTCAACAAAGCTAAGGGTAGAACAGGTCATATGATGCTAAAATTGATCTTGAAAAAGCTTTTGAGTGTCTAGAATGGTCCTTTATTAGATATTCTCTAATTAGTCTAAATTTCCTCCTCAACTAATTACCCTTATAATGTCTTTTGTTACAACCTCGTCTATATCCATCTTAATAAATGGCAAACCATCCACCTTTTTCAACCCAACAAGACAAGGCGATCATTTATCCCCTTAACTATTCATTATTTGCATGGAAACTTTGACACGCCTGATAAATCAAGCTATCAACCAAAAATTTGGGACCCCATACGAATTGGTAGGTTATCATCAAAGATTTCACCTTTACTATTTGCCGATGATTTAGTACTTTTCACAAGAGCCGACACTAAAAATACTTCTACGATTATTAATATTTTCAACAACTTCGGGTCAAAAATTAATTTTCTAAAATAAAAAGTTTTCTTCTCCAGAAATGTGTCCCTAAACTCCCAACAAAACATAGCAAACACACTCAACATGACCTCCTCGTCAAAATTTGGTAACTACTTAAGTCTACCCATCACCAATCACCATCCAAAAAGTGCTAACTACCAATACATTATCGATCATATGAATAAACGCCTACAAGGATCGAAGGAAAAATAACTATCCCTTGCAGGGCGTACTACACTCATAACAACTGTTCTAGCAACAATCCCTACCTACGCAATGCAAATAAATTTATTACCAAAAAAATGTATAGAAACAATTGACCGTATTCAATGCAACTTCCTTTGGGGTTCCACTGCAAACAAGAGAAGAATCCATCTAGCAAACTGGGAAACTGTTATACTTCATAAAACTATGGGTGGATTGGGAATCCCAAAAACTAATGAAAAAATTCAGCCCTTCTCTCTAGCCTGACTTGACGTTTATTACAAATCCACACCATATTTGGGTTAAAGTTTTAAAACGTAAATATCAATCATGCTATCCCCAAAATAATTTTAAAATGAAACCATTTGATTCCTACATCTGGAAAAGCTTTATCAAAAATATCTCGACATTCTATAAAAGAATCGCTTGGAATATTGACAACAACTCTAGTTTTAAACTCTGGGAAGATAAATAGGTTGGGTCGAATGACTCACTGCGGTCACTTATACAAGGCCCCCTCCCAAAATTAGATATAATAAAAAATGTCCAAAGTATCCTCCCCAATAATTAGTGGGATCTTTTGGATCTTTCCATGGACATTCCCTTGAATATTATATACCAAATAAATAGCACTTACATTCAAAATTCAGAACCCAAAAATGATTCCTTATTTTGGAAAAATATAACCGCAGGTTTATTCTCCACAAAATCTGCCTATCATATGTACTTACAAGAATTCTCACATCCCTTCCTCCCCCCGCACATCAATGGTGTGGAAAATTCATGCGTTGAATAAAATAAAGTTCTTCCTGTGGTTACTCTTTAATAAAAAATTACCTACAACAGAATACTTATTTAATCGAAACATTATTCGATTAAACACTTGTGCTTCATGCCTAACATTACTTAAATAAATGACCACTTATTTATAATATTCCCAAAAGCAAAAGCCTTATGGGATCAATTCAACATACATATCCATCCAAACCAATTGGAATTTACAATCCTCTCTCTTTGTACAACACCAACCCAATGGACTGTTACGAATAATTAAAAGGCCCATACCCATCTTAACTCCTATTATTCTTTGGTGTATTTGAAAAAATAGGAATCAAATTCTTTTCCACAACTTTAATGCCCCAATAACACATACAATCATTACTTTCCAAGCAATGGAGTATCTCCACATAGTCCACAATCACCCCACAAAAATCTCTTACCAAAAGAAATCAATATGATGGCAACCTCCCCAAATGGATTTTTCAAGCTAAATACAGACGGTGCTTACGAGAAAAATAATAAAGCAGGAGGGGTGGTGGACTTATTCGAAACCTCAATGGTGAATGAATCATTGGCTATTCAAATTACAACTATACACACTTTTCCATTCATATGAAAATACTGGCCTTTTACAATGGTCTAAGGCTAGCACTCAGTAATAACCTTGCTCCACTTATTGTGGAGACGGACTCACAGGTATTGATTCAACTATTATCGTCTAATAATCTAGCTTTCTCACACATGTTAATGGATTGCAGGAAACTAACGGAGAAGCCGGGTAGCCTCAGGTGTGCCACATCTTTAGAGAAGCTAATATTGCAGCAGATAAACTGGCCTGCTATGAGAAAGACAGAAAACCAACCATGAGAAAAAATATTTTGGTTTTTGTATACCCACCTTCCTTTATCCTTAATGAACTAAAGGAAGACCTTAATGGGACTGGAACTATACGTTCAGTTGCCATCATGTAATAACTTCCATTTGTGTTATTTAATAAAAGTCTCTTTCGTTAGAAAAAAAAAAGCCCCACTATACTAGTAAATTCACTGTTTTTGAAAGTTACCAATATAGTAATCAAGGACTATCAAGACTCTAGGGTTCCCAGTAATTCAATGAAGGATAGATAGTATCCAGGCAACATCCATTGCATTGGTACTATGTGATAGGTTTGATTCAATAACTAATGATGGATGTGCTGGATATAAAATTAATGTTTCAATTGTTGTTTTCCTTCAAAGATTATACATCACGTCCCACCACATCATGTTTTTATTCACAACTTTTTGCCTTAACTGAAAAAGAAGTAGCTAACTCAACACTCTTTCGTGGAATAGATGTGAACTTATACATAGTTGGAGTTCAAAGTAATTAGTGTGCTTGCAACCCTGTTAATTTAAGTCTTGTTAATTAGCCTTATGACATTAGAAAAATTAGATATGCAAACAAATTTCAATAACAGGCTAAGTTGCTATATAAAATTTACATTTTCTGGATAAGTAATGTATAAATTGGTTGAGAGGTGAGAGCTATACGCTGGATAGAGATTTGGTATGGTCATACAAAATAGGTGTAAGGTTCGCATATGTCCCACTTTTCCCGAATTCTATTTGTGAAAATATACTGAGTATATTATAATTGTCGTTATTGTTGTCGTATATTTATAGCTGGTGTTGAGCGCAATAAATTTGCTCAAACGCACAGCAGCCACGGGTGTGTACTCCATAGCTAAAAGAACTCAAAGCATGCCCATGTGAAACAAGTTCTGAACTCGGGAAAGCACTTGGTTTTTCTACAAGTACAACATATACAAAAGGGAGTTTTAGGTGAGGATGGGCATTAATACTTGATTGCTTTCTTCATCATATATATGCATGGGCATTATATTGGTCCCCCCCCCCCCCCCCCCCCCCCTCCCCACACCCCTCTCTTTAATTTCCATTTGTTTCACTTTTAGCTCGTGAGTTGACAAAACAAGAACAAAGAGTTGCAAGAAAGTGGAAAAAAAACAAGCAACATTTAACTTAGATCTCTGCCATTTTTCTTCCTGGATCTTATTATAGATCTCAATGTTTGTTAGATATATAGGGGTACTCTTTTTTGATAGTACACCTCCAAATATATTGCATAAATATCAGTAAATTATTTCTTCTAGAAATGCACAAACATAACAAAAAAAATTCATCCACTTGCAGAGCTAATATATGAGAAAGGAAAGTCATGAGGCTCGAGGTTTTAGGGACCATTTAGGTAATTGACTATACAGTAGAGGACCACTTCCTAATTTGGTCTACTGGTTCAATTTAAGGGTTGTTGAATTTGGAGAACATAATTTATGGTATTTTAGAATTACTAACGTTTTGGCTAAGAATCTTCTTATCTGATAATTCCTGAATGACTAAATAAATTGTTCTGGCTAATTGCCGTAAATGATCAGATCCCTTGTATTTCTGTTGCTATACTTTAATTTTTTTTTTTTTTTTTTTAAGCAAACAGGAAATATATATATTAATAATTAAGGAGCTTCTAGTACATGATTTTCATAAGATGTGTCACAAAGGATACATTGGTTTCCTAGGCTTGCCAACAGCTGGCAAGCTTCAAAAGATAATAATTTTTTATCAGTAGCAAGTTCTAGTATTTCCCTATCCACAAAACATATTACATCACTTGGAGGTCTAACAAAAACTTTTTTACTGCTCCCATGAAAAGTACTTGTTTCAGCTGCTCCCAAAACTTGACTTCCCATATTGAGGTAAGTTGATGAGTTGTCCTATTCCCCTGCCTGAAGGTGTGCTGGAGGATAACCTTCTACCGGTGCATTAACCACCTGCAATCATTCACAACCTTATTAAATATATTATTACCGTCATGAATGGCCTGGATTACCTCCGTGCAATCTGTCTCTATTTCAAGAGGGAAAAGATTCCAATCCGTTGTTGTTCTGAGACATTCTCTTAGGGCTTCCAATTCTGCTGGTAGTGAGCCATTAGCATGAGTCGATTTTGTAAAACCAACCACCCAATTATCATTGGCATTCCAGATAACACCACCTAAGCCACAACTTTGGTTATAATTATTGAAATTAGCATCAACGTTTAGTTTAAACCAACCCCTTGGAGGTTTGTTCCAATTGATTGTAATGAGTAATTTCTGAGGGTTTATATAGTATTTTTCCATGAGTAATTTGAATTCTATAGTCCTCTGCATAATAAGAGAATCATTGATGGGGTTGGTAGTATTATTATGGTTTTTATTATTTCTATTAATCCAAGTGTGCCAAATGATAAAGGGAAAATAAGAGTTCCAGTTTAAGAGTGTGTTATTAATAGGATAGTTGAAGTCTTTTATTTGGATGAGCCGGTGGTAACCATTTAAACTTTGTGATTTTTCCATTGAAGGCAAGCCCAGAATTTTTCAATGGCTTTGCATTCTAGGAAAATATGTTTTATGGATTCAATATTGGGACCTTTACAGATAGGACATAAAGGGTCAATGTTAAGCCCAATCTGTGAAGGTATTTCCTACAGGGGATTCGATCATGAAGACATTGCCAAAGAAAAAAAAATTATTTTATTGGGGCAGTCCAGTTTCCAAAATCCAGTCAAAAACGAAGTTAGTATTTTTTGGTGTTTCTAGTAGAGTATAATAAGACCTAGTTGTGAACACACCCTTCATGTTGAGAGACCAAATAGGTAAATCATTATAGGGGCCTTTAAGACAAACTTTGGTCTTTGTGATATTAGATAATACATCCGGAGGAAGAGGAAAAGATAGACCATCCAAGTTCCAATTGCAACCATCGAAGATATCTCTAATTTTTATCATAATATCCTTAATGGAGGGTGGGCCTATCACATTTTTTCTTAGGTTACCAAATTTAAGGATCCAATTTGTTCCATATGTTAAGATAGGAGTGAAGGTGGGGGACCTTATTGTGCCCTTAGAGCAAATTTCCCAACCTTTGCAAATACTTTTCCAAATGAAGGAACACATTTTCCTTATGTTACTAGTATAATAGTATGAAATGATAAGTTTGGCCCAAGGGATTGTGGCATTTGTAAGAAGTCTCCAACTTAGGCAAGCTAATGTGCATAGATTTTTTATTCCTAGCATTATGGATACCTAAGGAACCTTTTGGTTTAGGTTGGCAAAGGGTAGACCAGTCGACTAGGTGAATTTTCCTTTTTTCTATTGTACTACCCCATATAAAGTCTCTTTGGACTTTGTCATTTTCTTTTAGGGTTTGCTTGGGAAGAAGGGTGTATTGCATATAGTGGTTGGGTATGGCATTTAGGCAAGATGTTGTCAGGGTTGTTCTTCTTTCTAGATTAAAGAACTTCAATTTCCAGGAGGCAAGTTTGGTTCTCATCTTGTCGAGTAGGAATTGATAGTCCCTTGGCTTTGGACTATGGTTTAGGATAGGAAAACCTAGGTAGGTGCCAAAATTAGTACTTTTTTGATACCTTATATAGTGGTGATATCTTTAATGAGAGTATTATTACAATTTGGGGAGAAGAGTATTTTTGATTTTGTAATATTGATACATTGGCCTGAAAGGGAACAAAATTGGTCAAGGCCGTATTTAATGGTTTTACCATATTTAACATTTGCTTTAGCCATGAGGGTAAGATCGTCTGCAAATAATAAATGAGATATTTTTGGGCATCTATTCCCTAAGGATATGAGATCCCAATTTTTTGTATCCACCTAGTGCTCTATGTATCTAGTGAGCACTTTCAAGCAGAGAATAAAGATATAGGGAGAGATGGGGTCTCCTTGTCTTATTCCCCCACTTGGTTCAAAATAAGTAGTGACAGATCCGTTTACTAAAATTGCTATACTACTAGTTGAGATGCAGCTCAGTAATAATTTAGAAAATTTGGGAGGGAATTTAAAGTATTCAAGAATGTGATGAACAAAAGACCATTCTAATCGATCGAATGCATTTTCTACATCTATTTTGAGACCATGTGGCCCTGCTTTCCTTTTAATTTATTAAATTTAGAAACCAGTTCCTGGATGATGATGGCATTATCAGACGCTCTTCTATTTTTCATGAAGCTAGCCTAATATGGACTGATCAGTTGATCGAGGAATGGTTTAAGACAGTTTGCAAGGATCTTAGTAATAAGCTTGTAGATAGTATTGCATAAACCAATAGGCCTGAAGGGTTTTGTTAATTTCAGGAGGGATTACTTGGTTGCTGATAATGTCATGGCAAATGCCACAAACTGAATGACCTATGTGATTTCAGTATTTTTGGAAGAAAAAAAGGATGGAGACCATTCGGACCAGGAGATTTAAAGGATTTGAAAGAAAAAATAGCTCTTTTAATTTTGGAGTCTAGGAGGGGAGTATCCAAACTACCTAGGTTGATTCTATTACAATTAAAATGATGATTAAGGAAGTTATCCCATCTAGTTTGTGAGTTAGAAGTGGTAAAGGTGGAGGTAAAATAATTATGAACGTGTGACATAATCCGATTATGATCATTAATCCAATTACCGGCATCATCTTTGAAGAAATTTATTTTGTTTCTTCTTTTCCTATTGGTGGCTAAGATTTGGAAGAATTTAGTATTTGTGTCTCCTTCATTTAGCCACAAGACTCTGGACCTTAGTTTCCAATAATCCTCCTCAATTTTTAGAATGTCATTGTATTCATTTTTAAGATCTAATTCTAAACTACGAAGGAAAGTACTAGTAGTATAGCTATTGGAAGTTTGGATACCTTGGAGCCTAGCTAGTAATTTCCTCTTCCTTCCCATAATATTACCAAAGGTACTATTTTTCCAGGGTTTTAATTTTTCAACAAAGTTAAGGCTGGCTTTGAAGTAGTCACTACCATACCAATTATTTTTTACTAAAGTTTAGAATTCTGGATGTTTACACCAAAAGATCTCTAGTCTAAAAGGAATTTTTTTAATAGACCTATTTTTAGGAATCAATCGTATAAGAATAGGGTTATGGTCAGAGTGGGTTCTAGGCAGGTGGATTATTGAGCTTTTAGGGAAGAGTTCAACCCACTCCTCATTGCAAAATACTTTATCTAATCTTTTCATTATAAGACCCTTTTTATTATGCAATTTTGTTTGTCCAAGTGTATTTACTGCCTTTAAGGCCTAGATCGAGCAAGTTACACTTGTTGATTTTTAACCATATGTATCTAGCTCTACTATCCTTAATAGGTTTACTGCCAAATTTTTCACTAGCTGCTAGAATATCATTAAAGTTACCTCCTACTAGCCAAGGCCCTTTATAAGAGTTGCTTATGTTTTCTAGATGCTCCCATGTTATATTTCTATTATAGACACAAGTACTAGCATATATAGAAGTAAAAAGCCAAGGTTTACGTATAGGAAGTACCTCTATAGTTGCATGTATTTCCTGATTCCTACGTACTGCATTTTGGACATTGATTACTTCATCCTTCCACATCATAACCATCCCTCCAGACTGACCCTCCGAAGGAACTTCAATCATCTCCGTGAACACAAAGTCATTTAACAAAGTTGCATGGTTAACCATTTTTGTTTCCAACAGTGTCACCATGCAGGTCCTATGAGTATCAATCATTTCCCTAAAAATTTCAAGAGAAATTTTCATTGTTCCCTCCCCTTATATTCCAAATTATAAAGTTTGTTGGATGGTTCATTGAAAGATTAATTTCTGGATTTACCCTCTCCCCATTCACCCTTCCCCCCCCCCCCCAAAGGAGATGATTCCTTCTCATCGATGGTATTAGGATCATTGCTTTGTTGCCCACTGTTAGGTCATGTGGTGGACAGATGTCCATCGAGCACTTGTATAGGCCTAACGGGCAGCTAAGCACATGTCTATTCTCGTGCCTCTCCGTGAAGAGAAAGATTTTTATTCCGTCTAGATTTGAGAGTTCTAGGACTTGCCCTAAGTTTAGGTTTAGAGGGACATCGTCCTCCTCCATTTCTGCCTCCACTGGACCGGGTAGTGGGTCTGCCTGATGATGTTGTGGAGATACTGGAGGGGGTACATGAGGGTTTGGAATCTCTTGGTTCCCCTGGTTGATGTCCCAAGGAAGAAAGATAGGATTAAGATGTGTGAACATCTCCGTGGGGAAGAAGGGTAGGTCCAATGGATCATTTTGAGGGTTTATGGGGTTGAACTAGGGTGGCATGCTCCATTGCACTCTCATTACCTGAGCCATTTGAGGGTTTAGGGATGGAGTCATCGTATGAATGATGTTGTTTAGCCAAACTTGGTTTAGGTAGTTGTTCATGGCTAACCTTATTCCTTCTGTTATGAGTTGTGCTCGATGTTGGGGGTTGTGGAGGATCATTATTGCCTCTTGACCGTTGATTGAGACTGTGAAGGATATTGCATGGCCCATGAGGCCTAGCTCCATTCAACTAATAGGTTGGTAGTCTTGTGGTTGAGGGGGTTGGGCATAAATTATTTGAGGGTGTTCTTGAGGGTGAAGGGATAGAATGTTTTCCATTTTGAGAGGTCTGTGTTGGCGTAGGATCTAAATAAGCCGGTTCCTCCTTCGTAGGGATGATGGAATCCTTGGCATTATGGATAGAATAATAAGTATTCAATGAACTGGGAGTAGGCGTGGGAATATTGTTAATGGAGAGGAGAAGCGGATTGGTGGAAGAATCAATGATTGATCTTTCCAAGTTTGTGTCTTTTAGTTGCTCAATGTCTCAATATATAGGACTATTGATTGCTTCTTTTTGGTTTTCTAAGGATTTGGTCATTTGGCTTCCTTCTTCTTTTTCCGTTGCTATTTGGACAACATGCAGAGGGGTGGTGAATTTTTCAAATCTTAAGGAAGGATTTTGAAGAGATCCTTCGAATAACTCAAGATTATGGAAGGATTTTTGCTTTGGAAGGTGGGGGGGGGGGTAGGGTAGTAGAGGTATAATTATTAGTATGGATAGTAGTGTACATTAAGGAACTATTTTGCATGGCATTGTTTGTATCTAAAATGTTGGGATTATTTGTTTCCACGGAGGAGTCACTCATACAAGTGTCATATTCTCCAAAGGCCAAGTCATCACTTAAATGAGTAAATTTATTATTACAAAGAAAATTAGTATTAGGCATAGTGGTTTTTTGGAGAAATCGTTTGTTTATTGTCTAAGGAGTAGTTTTTGGCTAGGCTAGTGGTTTCATCTTTAGTAATGATTGGTTGAGTATTAGCTTTTGAGTGCAGATTAGGAGTGGGATGATATTTAGATTTATATTGAAGCATTTGAGTGTCCAAATACTTACCTTTATTAGCATTGAACAATTTAACCGATATACCTGGACCATTACTGCCTTTTGCTGGGGTGTTGATAGGTTGAGAAGGAATTTTTCTACCTTGATTTCTTCTCTTATTGAATGAAATAGTGATCCATTCTGCTTCAGTATCTCCCTTTGTAATTGTAGGTTGATGTTCTTGTCCTGCATAGTGATGATCATTACCATGTTTATTGATATAGTTGCACTGTCTCATTGTGTGACCAAATCGACCACAATTTTTATAAAGAAAATCTTCCCCTTCATAATGAATGCATTGCTTGGGTGTCATGCTGGACTGGGATTTCTAGAGGAATTTCAACACAAATCCTTGCATATCGACCTCTTAGTGTTGTTGATGTGCATGTGTCTATTTTCATTAGGCGTCCTATTGCATTTCCTATTTTTTCTAGGATTTTGCCATCGTAAAATTCCGTTGGCAATTGAGGGAGCCTAATCCATACAGCGGAGGTAGTTAGTTTTTCATTTTTAGCCACAAAATTTGGTTTCCATTTGGAGATGGACAGAAAATGGTCATTTATGAACCATGGACCTTGATGGATAGCTTTGTCCGTATTTTCTTTCTTTTTGAAGTTGATGATAAAGTAGTCTTCTCCAAGATCAATTAGAGACAAATCTTCCGTTGGATTCCATAGATCTTGAACTTTCCTCTTTAGATAATGAAGTAGCATATGTTTCCCTACTAGTTTGATTATGATAGAATTTTTTCATGGTTCATAGATACGATGTCTATCTTCCGTGGAGAGGGAAATTTGTATAATACTTCTTGTGATATCTTCTGGATCATACACAAACTTCTTTTCTTCCATTGAGTTTGTTGTGTAGACCATATCATCTTGTTCTATTGTAGGGGCAAAATCCATTAGATTTGACTCCAACAATTTGTCTTTGAAGGATGGAAACTTTTCCAAATCATTTTGCGACAGGTTGAGATGATCTATGTCGGGTAGTTTTGGAGAGATAGTGTTTTGGTTTTCAAGGGTTTGGGAGTTCATCTTAGAGAGAGAATTTCTTAATAGCCTTTTTGCTATACTTTAATGTAAGTTAAAGGAAAATGAAAAAAGCAAGAGGTATATATATACATATATATATATATATGGATTATTCCGTTCGAAACTCGCAGCTATGGGGAGTCCACTAGAGCTGAATTCTGGATTAAATCCAATCTTTTTTTCTCTTCTACCACCCAAAACTCTGACCCCCATGAACATATGTTTAATGTGTTTGAGAATTAAATTAGACTTGCTTCAATAGTCCAACGAAGTTGAAAAACGAAAGGGGGGGATATTGTACGGGTATTCAAAATGTATAGTTATTGAAAATATTGTTTTCCAGAAATCATTTGGATCACATGAGAGCTACTTGTTACTCCCATTTTAAAGATCCACAAATATGTAACAAGAAAAGGGAATCTTAAATTCCTACAAACGGCTACTTGATTGTGGCACAAAATTTGATCACCAGCAATACAATAAAAATAGGGAAGTGCCACATTAATATGGTTATTGTTACACGGCATTTTCAATAAAAATAGGCAAAAATTAGCAAATGCCAAACAACCAACCGGCCGAGTTGCTAGTCCAAAATAGTAGTATAAGATTAAGCACCACCAACTACACTCTTTATAGAATATGCAAATAAATTTCTCATAAGCAATTATGTTATGACGAGGAAGAAGCAACCCGTAATGATCAGAAGAAAAAACAAACGAGTTGGTCGCACAAATAATCATCACTCTCGACCAAATAGGCAGCTACTACTAATTTACCTATGTATAGGGAAATCGGGTGCCCCCCTCCTTTCTTCGTTATGAAGATTGAGATGTCAAGACTCTTTGCTAATGCATATATGCTCTAGCCACATTGGAAGAAAAGAGTTCACGCCCCATACATATTGATGTATATATTAGGGTGTACGTGGATCGGGTTGGTTCGGTTTTTATCAAAACCAAATAAACTATATCGGTTTGAATTGGTTCGGTTTTGTCGGATTTTTTGAGTTTTCGGTTTTTTTTTGTTACATGAATATTATTCGAATTTTACTTTGTTCAAAGTTATAAATAAAGTTTTGATAATGAATATATGTTTAGTAAATATTGAAAAAATTGACAAACATATGATCTATTAAAATATTACAATGGGAGAATTTTGTTAGTAACACATTTCTATCAATAATATTCTGTCAATGTACTCTTTCAAGGTTAACACATGAGAGGATCCCAAATATTTTTACATTTTTTTTTAAGAATAATTCAATATAAAGTCTTAAAAATATATATAAAAAGTTATATATTTATATATCGGTTTGGTTAAGGTATTTTTCTTCAATATCAAATCAAGTCAAACCAACCGTAATCGGGTTTTTTAATCGGTTTGGTTTGGTTTTTCGATTTAGAGTTATTTCCCCTAATATATATTTACATGTTAAGTATAGCTGATAGTATAACTTTTTAGAACAAGGTAATGTACACAGATTGATAGATTTCAAAAGACATAATACATGGACAACCTTTAAACAAGTTAGTCGTATATTTCATTTAGACATAATAAAGTGTTCCTAATAGACATTTCAGCTACGGACTTTCTAAGTAGCATATTCTCATATAGAAATAAGGAGTATCTTAATTCTTTAGATCTAGGTGATAGAGGGTAGAAGTAAGATCCAAATGGTGTTAAGGGTGTTGATGTACCAGCTAGTAGAAAGAACAAAAAGGTAAGTTGCACAAAACTAAACCAAAGAGTGGCCAAAGATAAGGCTGGGTCTAAGGGGTTCGTTTGGGCTATGTCAGGTTGGGGTAGGGGAAGGCCCACATAAACTGTTTCCACTTTAGGAAAATGAGCTCAATATAACAAGTTCAGAACCCACTTCCCTCTTCCACTCCAAGGCCAAGAATTGTCTGGTGGACGTATTCGAGTAGGGTTTTTGTGTGGTGGCTATCAAACCGTGAACTAACCCTTCCATTCTAAGCAAATTGTGCTGACCTAGTGGTGCACCTCTTCATAATAATAATACCAATACCCTAGGCAAGAATTTTGTAAGTAGTGTCACAATGTGAAGAAGTGAACAAATTAATAAATTATTATTTTAACAATCGGGGTAATTCTTTATATTTATCTCTAATATTTTTATTTTTCTCATACATATATATCTAGTAAAAAGAATCAATGAACTGGTGTCCTATGACACCAGATGGAACAAGGTAAATACGCCCCTGAGCACGGCTAACCACATTTTAGTCTTGTAATTTCATGGAGTTGCAAAATAACACAGATAAAAAAAAACTCCATAATAATGATCATAATGTTATAAAATAACGACTTTATAGTAAAGAAATCGAAGACAAGTATAGAGAGAGAGATTGATGTCTTATTCAATTTTCAAACTGATGTAGATAATGAAATAAAATCACATCTATTTATAGAAAAAAGGAAGTTGTTGTGTAAGTTGCTACTGCAAGTTGCTGTGTAAGCTGCTTGTAAGTTGCTTGTAACCTGCTACTGCAAGCTGATGGGTAAGCTGCTTGTAAGTTGCCTGTAAGCTGCTACTGCACCAGATATAGATAATCTTCTACCGGGGGTAATATTTATCAATAACGGAGTACCGAAATGATAAGCTTCTTCAGGAAGCTTATTTCCAATAGAGTACCAGATAGATAAACATAATTACGGCGGAGTCCCATATGGATAACCTTCTTCAGGAAGCTTATGAACATCCATAACATAATATATATATTTATAACACTCCTCCTTGGATGCTCATTAAAAGATAATGTTCCTCATCAAAACCTTACTAGGAAAAACCCCGTGGGAAAAATTCTAGTGAAGGAAAAGAGTACACATATTTAGTAATACGCATTGCTAGGTGGCTCATTAAAAACCTTATAAGAAAAACCTTAGTAAGGAAAAAAGAGTACATCGCGCATTTTACTCCCCCTGATGAAAATCTTGTTTCAAATATTTGAGTGTCCGCATTCCAATCTTGTATACTATCTTCTCAAAAGTTGAATTTGTAGAGAATATTATCCACCATTATTTTCGATCGATTAAAACTAATCTCATCAAACCAAGAAGTTGTTGTAAGTCGTTTCATTGAGTTGCTTGCAACCTGCCTGTATCAACTGCTTGTAGATAAACTTCAATGGAGTACTAGATTCAGGAAGACTATCTACAACAGAGTAATAAATGGACATCCACTATAATATTTTCGTAATACTCCCCTTGATAAAGACTCTGTGTAGGAGAAGAGTTATATCTTGCTAGCAAATTAGCAGAAAATGATGTGTCAGACCTTGTAGCATTAGCAAGATACATTAGTGCACTAATTGCACTGAGATAGGGTACTTCGGGACCAAGGAGTTCCTCATCCTCTTCTGGAGCTCGGAACAAATCTGTATTTACTTCAAGTGATTGAACAACCATTGGTGTACTTAATGGGTGCGCTTTGTCTATGTAAAAGCGTTTTAAGACCCTTTTCTGTATGGGCAAATTGATGGATAAAGATCCCGTCTGCTTAATGTTCAATTTGCAGACCAATGCAAATTTTTGTCTTTCCTACATCTCTCATCTCAAATTCTTTCTCAAGATATTCAATTGCCTTTTGGAGCTCTTCTAGAGTTCCAACAAGATTTATGTCATCAACATAAACAACAAGTATAACAAATTCTGATGATATTTTCATATAAAAAATACGTGGACAAATAACATCATTTATTTAACCTTCTTTCAGTAAATATTCACTGAGGCGATTATATCACATGCAGATTGATTTAAATCGTACAAAAACCTTTGTAATCTGATTGAATACATTTCTCGAGACTTTGAAATATATGCTTCAAGCATTTTAAATCCTTCAGGGATCTTCATATAGAATTAATCAAATGAGTCATATAGGTTATGACTTACATTTAAATGGCATGACATCTTCATGTGTCTGGACTACAAGTCTGATCCTCGCGTTCTTTTACAATATTATGCACTACATTGTATCAAACATATCGTCGACGATCATTTCATATCGGTTCCTAAACAACATAACTTGTTGAGATCTCATCACTTTCCTTATTTCAGGTACCTAAACTTCTTCTGGAGTTTCATGAAATATTATGTCGTGGGCTCTTCTAGAGCTCATTTCCTCCTTATTATGATCATTTTGATCATTTTCTCCTATCATTTTCAAGGATTGTTACCTTTGGAACCGATTGGTCTACCACGCTTCATGCGTACAGTAAACTCCATCCTTCAAGGACTTTAATTTTAATAGGAGCATTCGCAGCTGAAATATGATATTTAATTATGGATCAGCAAATGCTTCTGGCATTTGACTTGAATTATCTTCAAAGTGAGGATCATACTAATGATAATTCGATTCATAGAGCATATTTTTCAGCTGTTTATTCCATCACCCAAATGTTAGAAAAACTAACATATATCCCAATATTCTTTGGGAAACATATCTTTGTGCATTATGGTAGAGAAATTAATCATATATCACACATCAAAAGATAGTAGTAAAAATATTTGGTTTCTGATCCTAAACCAATTGTGAGGGGAGGACTTATAATATATTATTGGACTGATGCATACAAGTGTTGCTATATGCAATTTAGAAAATCTTAGACCAACACATGAGGCTTTGTTCTCATAAGCGATAGTTTAGCCTTTAATAAGAGGTATTCAATGCTAAACTAGCTTGGATGTAAACCAACATCATCAAGATCAACTATCTTGATTTCGTAATCTGAAATTTATGCTCTTAATTGATAAAAGCAATTTCAAATGCCAAACTGCAGGTTGACAATAATCGCACATGTAACCATCTCATATATGCATCTATAAGTGGTTCATACGATATATGAATGGGCCCATATTCACCTTTTATATATTTCAGATTAGGGTATTAGTCCCAACTTTAGCTGGTATAATCAATTTATTATGAGAACAAGCAACACAAGAGAATTCTTGAAGAATCTTCTAGTTCTTCAGTATATACTTATCTGAATTCTCAAATAGCTCATCTAAAAATGGCAAATGAAAACTTCAGGTTTATCATGGCATGTGCTATCTCTTAGTAAACTTCTGGTTTACTATAGCATAAACTTTTGCATTAGTAAACTTCTGATTTACTGTGGCTACTTAGAAAATTTCTTCTGTAGCTACTTTTGCCTCAGTAAAACTTCTGGTTTACTGTGACTGCTTTTGCATTAGTAAACTTCTGGTTTACTGTGATACATGATGTAGTACAAATTAAAGAATAGGGCGGGTAACTGCGCACATACATATTGTTTTACCTCCTATGATTGTGGAAACATGAAGATTTTCAATCTTCCAATCATTTGTAGTCTCAATATGATAGCCATTTGTTTTAGTAAAATTTAGATTTACTACAACATATGTTTTGACCATAATCATATAATAAGAATGACATATTTGTATATAAACTCTTCTAGAGTCTTCATTTATTATCCACAATCTAATATTTATTGGACACTACTGGTGTCATGTGTCTTCTAGACAAACAATTAGCTCTTCAGGAGTTTTTGATAAACTTTGTACTATCAAATATCGCTCAGACACTTCTGGTGTCATGAGAAAAAAAATCATAACCAAATGAACAATAGAAAGACAATACTAAATTTATAAATATAAGAGATTAAGAATTTTAATATTTCTACCACTACATAATATTTGCATGCTTCAGGAGGAAAGTTTAATTGCTTACTACTTCAGGAGAAAATATAAAATACAAAATATTGAGTATATATTCTCTCAATCATATTACCTCTTCTGGAGGTGAATTGTAATATATTTACATCAAGAGCGCGTTCATATATTGTCACATTCACTTCAGGAAATGGATAACTATTTATGAAAAGTTTTTATCCTTCTGGAATAGAACATAATTATCTGAACATGCATTAATCACAGCAAATTGTGTGATGGCTTAGAACCTCTTTTAAGATAATGCTACTTCAGGAGCAAATCGAGGCATGCAAGTAATTTAGAGAAATTTTCTCTAACTTATCTTCAATTATAACCATAGAAATACTAAATTATCACTTTTGGTGGTCATAGGCACATATCACTTCTGGTGGTTAACAAAATTTAGTTACAATGAGATATACGAAACATAACCACTTCTGGTGGTTGTATATTTCTTGCGAACTCTGCTGGAGTTTAAGTTTATCTAACAATGTTATCCACTTTGTAATTCTTTATTAAGATAACTAGGATAAAAATAAATACCAAAATAGGTATTGTATACGTAGTATATAACCAAGCAAACGATGATAAAGATATTAAACCAGAAATAAGCAAAAGACTCAAGTTACTTTACACAAATTTGGCCACTCCAAGGATACAATCTACCTTATAATGCTTGGAATGAACAATATCTAACCACAGACGTAGGTGTGCCTCCTTACATCGGAGATGAACACTGGAAAAAAAAACAAATTCGAAGTAAGAACTCAAAATGGCAGAGTCTCGTGCTGATAACGTGTTATAAAATAACGACTTTATTGTAAAAAAATCGAAGACAAGTATATAGAGAGAGAAATTGATGTCTTATTCAATTTTCAAATGGATGTACATAATAAAATGAAATCTCCTCTATTTATAGAAGAAAGGAAGTTGTTGTGTAAGCTGCTACTGCAAGCTGCTGTGTAAGCTGTTACTGCAAGCTGCTGTGTAAGCTGCTACGCAAGTTGCTGTGTAAGCTGCTACTGCAAGCTGTTGTGTAAGCTGCTTGTAAGTTGCTTGTAACCTGCTACTGCAAGCTGATGTGTAAGCTGCTTGTAAGTTGCTTGTAAGCTGCTACTGCACCAGATATAGATAATCTTCTACCGGGGGTAACATTATCAATAACGAAGTACCGAAATGATAAGCTTTTTCAGGAAGCTTATTTCCAATAGAGTACCAACTAGATAAACATATTTACGGCGAAGTCCCATATGGATAACCTTCTTCAGGAAGCTTATGAACATCCATAATATAATATCTATATTTATAACACATAAAGATTTTTTTGACTTGATTTCCTTTATCTCTCCTCATGATGAGTGTAATTTTTGATGAAAAACCTTTTTTAAAAGGAAGTATGGGCCATTTATTAGAGCGAGGACAGATTTTTTTTAAAAAATGTCTTATTGGGTTTTTAATATATGTAAAGCTAGCTCACCCAAGCCTTTGGGAACAAATTTTTTAGGAGTCCGGAACCAAAGTGTGGTTCTTTTGGACTCAAACGACACAAATAAATACAAAGAAAATAGTGTACCATTTTATATATATCTTAACGGCACGTTTGTCCCTTAAGGTATAGCGCAGTGAATAATCGCGCTATATTTGAAATGTCCGATCCCACCAATAATTCTTCTGTACTTAACTGACCACCAAAACTTTATATAGGTATAGCGCCTATTATGTATGTGTTAAATATATAGCTCCTACTATCCATGCGCTATACTTCAATTATTGTACCCTCCCGACTGATTTTTTCTTATTTAAGGAGTTCAAGAATTAGGTAAAAATTCATTTTGGATCCTTCAGGTCTTCTAAAATATTTGTTCATTAAGTTATTTTGCATTTTGCATTAATGTCCGAAGAGAAAAAAATTAGGGTATCATTATATTGGGGGTGAGGGGTGAGGTCGTGGTGGAGAATAATTCAGTACGCTATAGTTGTTCTCCACAGTGTCATGTTAAATTGTCACTTACAACGGAGTACGATAGATTGATATCGTTGTTATGTAAAAAAATGAGTGTTAGCGAACGTTCAGTGGATATTAAAGTAACCAGAAGATATCCATATTATGTTACTCCGCAAGGGGTTGCTTGTTATACTAAGTTTAACATCGAAGACGATGAAACTCTGACAAATTTTTTGAGGACTCCGGATGAACACCGGAAACTTCTTTTGATAAAAATATTAAAAATGTACGTCAAGGCTGAAGACATTCACAATAATGAGGTTCCACAAAATAGGGATATCCCTCAATCATCGAGTGATTTTTTGGAGCAATTTTATCCGACAAGTTCCGGATGAAAGAGTTTGGCCAGATCTAGACTTATCTACACGGGCGAATGCGGAGAGAGAACATAATTTCTTCCCAAGTTTACATAATCAACAAGTCGAGACGTAAACTTCAATTTTCCTTTTTGTTTCGATGTTTTTTTTATATATTGAATGTGTATTAACACTCATATATTCCACAGGAGGTATCGGCCAGATATAAATTTTACAAGTTATGAACGAACGGACAGTTGGAATATGCCTAGTTTTGGTGTGTTAGATCATGGTGGTCCATCCGGGAGTCATCATCAACAGGATAATGTGCATCATGAGATATCAACATATTATGATTTGTAAGTGAAGTGATAAGATTTATATGTAATGTTTGGATGAATTTGAGACACTCATTATTTAATTGGTTGTGCAGTGAACACGATCAACGTAAAGGTCTTGTCCTTAATCAATTGCCCGAAGACAACATTTTTAATCGGGATCTGGCAGATGCGTAGAGTCAGGAAGATGATAGTGATTATGACAACAATACTGACGAGTCTGGAGATAACATACCCTTCCCTGATGAGGGTGATGATGAGGAGGAAGAGAATGCTGAACCTGATTTGACGAAGGAGCATGCTCCACCTCTCGTTAGACCAAGAGTGTACGAGTCCCACGTGTCGTTTCATTCAAGGTAGATTCCATGCCTTGATCATTTTCCAAGTATGTCGGATGTGGATGCCCTCACAATAGATCTTGACAAAATTCGGACAGCAATGTGGGATGAATCTAGAGCAACGGTGCTATCAAAGGGCATGCTTTTTGCTGATAAAGTGTGCCTGAGCAAGGCGGTGCGAATGTACAACATAAAAGAGTGTCGTGAGATCGTGGTTCACGAGTCATCTCCGGAATTATACAAGGTTATTTATCGTAGATGGTTTCAAGGTTGTAGTTGGATGTTGCGTGCGAGAAAGTTGAAATGAAATATGTGGATTGTGGGGAAATACATTGGCACCCACGATTGTGAAATAAACACATTCAGTTAGAGTCATTTTAACTTGAATGTTGACTTGATTTCTCTTGTCTTGATTCCACACATTGAAGCGTCCATAAGGTACAAGATCAAAGAGTGTATAAAATTTGTCCACCAGGTATATGGATGTACCATTACCAATATAAAGTCATTTCTCGGGCGTAAACGTGCGTTTGAAATTCTCTATGGTAACTGGAATAAGTAATTTTCGCTTTACCCAGGAACATGGCTGCATTGCAACACTTTAAACTCGGGACTGTTGTTGAATGGAAGCTTGAGCGGAGATCGGGAATACTAGAATACATATTCAGATATGTTTCCTGGCCATTTAAACCAGCCATAGTTGGTTTTGTGCATTGTCGGCCCGTAATTTTCATAGACGGCACTCGTTTATGGAAAGTATGATATTAAGTTGTTGATCGTCATTACAGTAGATGCTAAATGAAGTATATTTCCCCTATCATTTGCTATTTGTGCCAATGAAAGCCAAGAGACGTGGATATTATTTTTGAACCACTTGAATGAGCACGTTGTTAAACAGCGTTAAGGCATTTGCTAATATCTGATCAGCATGGCGGCATTTTAAGTTATGTACAGAATTTACGTGCATGGAAGGAACCTTATGCCTTCCACTGTTACTGTGTTAAGCGTTTGAAGGCCAACTTTTAGAGGGCTTATCCAAACAAGTACTTGTATGATTTAATGTGGATGGCTGCAACAGATCACCAAGAGTGTATATTCAGGAGGCAAATGGAATTGATTAGGCAGGAAGACCCAGAAGCCTATCGTTGGTTGATGCGACATGAGCTTGAGTGGTGGACTTTGCATGCAGATGATGGTAGAAGATGGGAAATTCTGACTACAAATGTGTCAGATTCTTTCAATGGGTTATTGAAGTCTGCACATGGATTGCCCCTCCATGGTGTGGATGTCATTCAAGCAGATGACGAAGAGGTTTGTTGAAAGATCTAGAGGTGCATCGTCATTGATAGAAAGGGGTGTTGAATTTATGTCAAAACCAATGAAACGATTTGAGAAATATAAGAAGCGAGCACAGTGGCATTTATTTTTGCAGTATTGCAGCAAGAGAAATATTTTTGAAGTTCGCACTGGTCTGCATCACAATCAGGGGAATAATACACACATCGTCAATAAAGCCAGAAGATTATGCTCATGTGGAAAATGGTCTATCTATCACTTTCCATGATCACATGTCATGAAATGCTTTCAACATACAGGTTTTGCGGCAATGAGGTATGTTGATAAAGAATATAGTATTGTTGCATACTTAAACACCTATAGTGGACAGTTGCAGCTAGTGGGTGTTGAGCATTATTGGCCGCCAGAACCATTTAAAATAGTGTGTAACAAGGATTATGTGCGTCAGCGGTAAGTGCAAAAAAGAACGTGTATATGAAATCAAATGGATATTGGTGATACCGTTTATGCGCATAAATGTGGTATATGTTCCCAAACAGGACACGACCATCGTAAATGTTCTTCAGCTAGTTTGGAAAGCGGTGGTAATTCAGCTCCAGGTAGCAGTTCATCCAATGTGCCCAATTATCAAGGATAAACGTAGTGTTTTATTGGAGTAATTTTATTGTACTAAATTTATGTAAATATTCAGGTTGCAAAATGTATGAAATAAAATTATGTTTCCATTGGGGTTAAATCTAATTGATATTTATCATTAAAGATTCAATACACAATTTAACATACACCCCAAGAAATAAAAAATAATTCTCATTCGCCATTATCGTTGTTGTCTATACTATTTCATTGTCGCCGTCTTCATCTTCTTCGTCAACATCTTGTACTCACCCTTAGGGACCAAGGGCATCGTAATATAGGCCCAATTGAAACACATTTCTCGTATTTTATCACTATCATCAATAAGACCACTTGCTTGATTTCTACAACAATAAGGGACTTTTATGTCCAACGTCTGTGGTAGAAACTTAGGTAGTCCCTCCCACTCGACCACTGTAGGGAAAACAGGATAATCATTGTCTCTATGCAATTTTTTATTTTCTAATAAATCCCAGTACTGATCTTCCATTCCTTCCAGGTAGTTAAGATCATACATTGCATGATGAACAACTAGTGCCTTTTTCATCTCCAGAATATCCTTCTTCAAAAGCTGAATCACTTCTGGTTCATCTTTGTGTGTATTTGTTTGGATGGTTGCAGACAGTGCTTGTGGTACAACAAGCCCATTCCAGTGACATATTACTTCATAACCACATCGTTTTGAGTAAAGGGAAAACCATTGTAGTTTTTCACCCAAATTCGCATACCTTCAGTATTTGTAGAATGTGTTTCGCCCTAAAAAATATGCCCTGCAGCTTTGAGATCAGTGTGTATATTGATAGGCTTATTTTTCAAGGGACACAGAACATGACGAGCTTAAAACACACACTAAAATATGATCGCTAGTCAAAGATAGTATAGAAAATAATCGTATCTACAGGGATTAGAGTTAAACAGTTATCATCGTAGTTTGTAGCTAAATTGATGTCGCGCCCCTTTTTCTCGCGAAATCGAGTTTCGACATGTGACAACTCTTTTAAAGAGGAATTAAAAGAGTAGAATCGCCACCTAACGATTTTTAAGGTGCGTTAGGGCACCTATTTGCAAATGACTCTAGTTTGACTAGTCAACGCCACCAAGGATCGGGTAAGGGCTCAAATTACCTCAAAGAGAAGGTGTTAGGCACTCCTTGAGGTCCAAAAATATGGGTCTTGACCGAACTTAATTATGCGAATTAGTTTACGTGATCAAGTAAGCAAAGAGAGTATAAAAGTCTAAGAATTTTATTACAAAGCCATTAATGTGAATACAGAGGTACAACAGTTTCAGTCCTACTAGAGAGAAAGAAAGGAGGGGGAGTCCTATGTTTTTTAACCTAAAGGATCACCCTGTGCAACATAAATAATATTTCGTAACTCCTTTGGGGTAGGGTGTTACTCATATTATTCAGCGGGCATAGACTATCATCTCCTGCTATCCGATTACTATGTTAAAGTTGTTTACCAAAAAAAATGTTCTAATTCAATTCTAAGTCGTGCACTACTCGTCCCATACCTATGGTCCAGGAGGTTTTGGACCTTTATTTGGATGGTTCTAGACCTTATCTAAGCTGCTCAAAAATTGAAAAAACTAGGTGATAGGCAATAACACATAAAAACTTCATGTAAAGGCTGTTAGAGGCTCACATTAATCTCCACACTTAAACAGCAAATGCACGCAAACATGTATACAAATTAGGAGATTTTTAGAATTCGGAACCTTAAACCTATAGACATGATTTCTAGGTGATTCTTTGAGTTAAAGCATGCATGTCGTTTCAAAGGCAAGATATTGATCATAGACAGAATTATCCAGGCATTACAAGCTGGTTATTGAAAGTTTTGAGTTATTAATCCTATATATGTTGTGCCTAGGTGATCTACGCAGTTGAATGTAACAAAATCTACTTAGAGAAGTCCCAGAATTATTCATGCTTCCTAACAGTGATGTACATGAAACAATGTTTGAATGGTTTAGCATTAACCAACTATAGCGAGCAATTATTCCCTGTAGGCAGGATCTCTAACGCATAGTATTTAGAGCTTATTTTAATGTCATATCATAATCATATAGGCATAATTTCTAGGTAAACAGTGACAAGTAGAATAATTGGGATCCTATAGGCATGATTTCTAGTAGGCGATGAGAATTGAAAGAAACATCAATGACAACTAATTCCTATAGGCAGATTTTCTAATAATACGTAGCAATAAATATAATTGCATAATTTTGTGTTTGCGAGCAGACAATGTGTGTGTGTGTGTGTGTGTGTGTGCTTCCTCTAATGGAATGGTTTCTATAGTGTACACAGTAATTGAACAACATATATAACAAATAAATTGTCAAGTCCTATAGGCATATTATCTACCCATTTTGCATGCAAATATTAAATCTATCATTTCCCATTTTTACTAATACCCCATTCATTTATACAAAAGTTATTACATGCCCAATAATGAATAAGATCAAAACATTTTACAAACAATGACAATAAGCCTTCAGCAGGCCCAAATAAAATACCCAGCACTGTCTAGGCCTTCAATAACTCTCACACAGCATACCCAAGCCTCTAATAGGGAGACATATTCAACACACGGCCCTAGAATCTATAAAGGAGCCCAAAGTCGATTTATTTGACCATAACACCAAACATTGCACCATTTAAATCAACCAATTCACATATACAGTAGATAACAAGATAGAGAGGGATGAATAGGAATAGTTTGAGATTTAGGGAATGATTAAAGACCAAGTCCTAGTGTGTCAGAGTTCACAAGGGTCTCAATTGGACCCTGAGCAGTGCTCACACTAGGGAGGTCAATGATAGAACCTAGGTAGCCTTGGATTTTAGCCATCTAAGAATGAGAACTCAAGAGAGTCCAGGTGACAAATGAAGAATAGTAAACCAAGGTTGTGAGACAAAGCTGAGGGGTACAAACATAGTAAAGTTGAGCACATAGAGCAGATTATCAAACAAGCATTAGGGCTTTAGAACATACTTAGCAAAGATTCAGAAAAAACAAGTTCGACACCTAGTGCATAAGTAGTCATACATTAGCAGAACAAGTTTGTAGGATTAGTGAAAGCATCATACACAAATTAATAATAAAGGAAAAGGTCTAAATTATGCTAAGTGTAAGTCCTAATGTTATGAAACAATCATACTAATTTGACAGCAGAACAACATTTAGACATGATAAAAGCAGATTACAACTACTGGTGAATCAGGGAGTTAAAACATGCTAAAGGGCATACTGATAGAGAACATGATTAAAACATGCTATATAGGCAAGCTATCACCATGGAGGTTTAGAATAGGATATGCAAATAGACTTGTGCCATGTAGTGAGTGTAAACATTCATGTTTTGAATATAATTGACCAGCTAACTAAAGAGAGAGCACAAATTATACAGGTAAAGCATGTTCCAATAACAGGATTTATAGCCTAAGGCAAAAGTAAACACCAAAAGATGCTAACAAGTGTAAAGTTCCTAAACAGTAGTGAAAAGAACCTAATTTACTCGAATCAGATTTAGGTATGCTTCAAACTATCAACATTATGAAGCTAAAAGTTAAAGAGACCTAAAATTGAAGTGAAGCAAACAGAATTGCACACAAAATAACCCAAAAAATACATTAAGCTAACAAACTTCAAATGTGAAAACATATGCGAATTACAGATATATAGGAATGAAATTACAAAGTCCAGTAACTCACTAGTTAAACGAAGAACAATAAAGAATAAACTTCCACAAAAAATCAGAATCCCAATGCGTCAAAGTTCCTAAGAGCTTCGATGAACTCAGGCAATGCTTGCACCAAGAACATGTTAAGTAACAAGGTCTTTAGTGACCTTGACTTTCAGCCGTCCAAAATAGAATATAGAACAATAGAGTAGCAAAAACTCCAATTTTAGTGAAGAAATATCGATTCCAAGTCTGTCCCAAGAAGGGAAATGAGGGGGTTTATATAGCAGTAAAAAATTGAATGAACACATAAGGAAATGAAATAAATCAACAACAAATAAGGAAAGAAAACATGCAAAATAAGTTCGAAATCAATTTAGGAGAGAAATCCAGTAAACCCTAGTTTTTGAGGGAAAGTATAAATCACAAAAATCCAAATGAAATCGGACTTACATAATACAATATTGAACGTATGTATACAAAATAGTGCTCAAAATCAAAGATTCAAACCCCTTTTTGTTCAATTTCGGAGATTATTGCTTGCCATGTTTAGGCAAGCACTTAGGTAACACCACAAATGGACAACCAGTACCAGAAAGATTCGAATATGGTAAGAAAATAGTAGTCGAAACCCATTAGGAGAGGGATTAAGGAAGGCGGCTAGGGTTTAGAAAAGAGAAGAAGAGAGAGTTTCATCGCGGCGGGTTAGAGGGAATAGGGGATTAGGGTTTGGGCACTTAATTGAAAGGGAGGGGTTAATTGTGGGTCGTTGATCTTGAAAGATCAACGACTGGGATTTTAAAATGAATGGGGCGGGTTTATTGAAACGGGTACCGACTGGGTTTTTGGAAAGGGTCATTTGGCTTTGGAATAGGGGTTCTGGGCTAAGGTGCTGGGCCTTTTGGTCCGGAAATTGGTTTAAAAATTGAGCCAGCTCTTAAGTGCACACAGTTTATTAAAAAGTAATTTATAAAAAAAATTGCTACTAAATAAATAAAAAACAATTATGCACTAAAATAATTTAAATAATTATTTAGCATTTTAAAAATATAAAATACTATTTTGACACAAATAGTATAAATAAGGAGCATTTGTATATGAATATAGGCTATTATTGTAAAATTAAATAAATAGCTTAAAAATGTAAACATAATTATATGAAATAAAGTGAAAAAATATTATGAAACATGTATGAGGATGCAAAATAGTAATTTGGATGATTAAGTCATCACAAATAATTTAAAGGGATAATTACTGAACTTTTATGTAATTTAATGCAAGAAAATTAATTTAAAAGCTCTAAAATTATGAAAAATTATAAAAAGTGCTTGTGTAAATCTTGTAAATTAAATAATAATGTAAAATGATATTTTGAAAGTATTTATGCTTATTTAAAAAATATGATGGCAAAATTGGGTATCAACAATTGATATCCAAGATGATCAACATTTGAGATTTATGTGATTTAAACTCAAATTAACTAAGAGTCTAAACTATTGGCTAATGACCGTCAACACATGTATTAAGCAAAGAAGGTTATAAATTGGGAGAAAATATGGTTGATAGGATAGGTGCAAGATAAATGTTTGGGATTTAACTCTAGATAATTCACTTCTAATTTTCAAGTGAGTCTCTCGAATTCACTTGGTTATTAGTTCAATTGATTAGCAGAAACTCCTCTCTTGGTTAAGTCTCAATCTCACAAGGTGAACCAATTTTAAGCACGTGAAGATATGCAAGAATTCGTAGTGGATTGGTCTTTAGGAGAACCTCTCTCGATTATCCTCCTAACTAAGTTTAATCAACAATTCAACTAGCCTTTTTCTGATTACTAAGAAGAATTAATGACTTCAACCAACAAAATATAATGCACAAACATCACAAGTTAATGCCTCTCGCGATTATACGGATAAGTGAATATAGATGCAACGATTAAAACATCCAAAATGATTCAGTAGAGTAGACTGCATCTTTCAGTGTTTCGCGCCATACTTCAGTGAAAAGGGGAATGCCCTTAAGTAGATTGCATATTTTGACACTCCGTTGTACTATAAGGTGTTTATGATTTCATCAAAATCCATCAAGTGAGTGTTAGTATCTTCATTCACCTTTCTTATGAAGACACAATTGTTCTGAATAGTCTGAAGTAAGCCTTTATTCCACACAAAATTGTTCGATGCTACTAGTGAAGGTCTGATACTAGACAGTCCCTGATTGTAGACTAGTCTAGCGTAATCATCCAATGCTCTATCAGGCCTTGGTATCGCATTCTCGAACTGATCTTCAATTAAGGGTCGATTCATACTGAATCTTCGACCCTACCATCATCGACAATCTCCTCAGCAACTCTATGGCTGCCTCAGCTGCTATCCTTGCAGCTTCTTCTCTATGTTGTGTTGCCTCTCTTGCAGCTAAATCTACCTCGTCATCACCATTATTAGCCATGTGTTCTTCGGTTGAAGGTTTCCCCAAGAAGTTTCTGATAAACTCTTCCTCATTCCTCAATTTTCGCAGGTGTTTTCTAGCTCCGATTTGCAGGGTATTATTCTTTTGAAGAAGATCGAGTCATACACCATGAGCTTAACCTATTGCCTACACACGGAAGAGAAACCCGTGAAGAATAAAAATAAACAAGAATAAATTCCTTAATTCGAACCAGAAACTATTTTGAACAATATTGATTTCCAATTTCCGGCAACAATGCCAAAATTTGACGAGCACAAAACACAACACGAAATTGATGCTCGCTAATCAAAGATAGTATAGTAAAATTGCCGTCTCCACAGGGATTGAATTTAAACAATGCTTAAGTAATTTCTAGCTTAACGCTACTCAGGATTACCAAAGCTTGATTTGTAATGATTATGAACTATGTCTAACTACTAAAATAAAGTAATTGACAATTGACAACAATGAGTTAGAGATTTGTAGAATTGATTTCTTATCAATGTGAGGAATAAGGTTTTGACAGGATAGGTGCAAGATAGCTATTTGGGATTTAACTCTAGTTTAATTCACTCTAATATTCTAATGATTCTCACAAATTCACTAGATGCTTAGTTCAAACGTGTAGTCAAGTCTTCTCTCTCGATTAAATTTTAACTCTACGAGGTGAACTAATATAAGCACTATGAAGTATGCTAGCATGCGTTAATGGATTGGTCATCAGGAAAACGTCTCTCGAATATTCTGCTAACTTGATTTTATCAACAATTAAATAAGCTCTTTCGATTACTTAAGAGAATCAATGAATTAAATCAAAATAAATAATGCAAAGATAATCACCAAGATATTGCTCTTTCGATTAAATAAACCGATGAATAAAGTTGCAACAATTCAAAACTCCATAAACAAATTCAAGCACGAATTAGAATTAAAATCTACAAATATTTATCAACATATCATATTTGTCATACCCTAAGGTAAACTACTCCATAATCATGGAGGAAGTCATCACAAATGTAATTAAAGAATAAGAAGGTTTCAATCTAACATTACAATCCAAACTCTCGTATTGAATTGATGGAAAGATGATGAAATCTTATGTCTTGTAGCCTCCAATGCTCTCCCAAAGGTTCTAAAGTCAAAAGTCCCTTGAAAAATGTCTTTTTGGTGTACTTATACTATGTAGGAGTGAACCTAGGTGAAATTACCTTTTCCAAGCAAAAGCAGGACAAATACTCTGAGAAAATTGCACAAGCGTGCCACGCATTGCGCCGCCTCATGCGGGGCGCTAGTAGGGAAGTTCAGAGAGCATGTTCTGACGAGTAGCAACAGATATACACTGTCGCGTCGTCCCATGCATCATGGCAGTGAAGGTTTTCCAGAGTTTCGTTTGTTTTGCTTTTTTGACATCCAGACTCGGCTTCCCACCTCCGAACGCGATCCCGGTTTAATCTCTTGAGCATTTACTGAAACTTCAAAACTCCAACTTGTTCAATTTAGCTCCCGAATATTTTTTTAACTCGAAATCACTTCTTACAAGTCATAAAATGCATAATAAGTGCAATACACTAATATTTAAGCACAAACACAAGTAAAATGCAGTAATTAGAGTCCATACTAGGACACACGCAATTCTAGCCTACCATCAATTATTTTTCAACATTACTTCAAAAACTCTTTTTTCAAGTTTCAACTAAATCTATGTTCAAAAGCTAGCTAAGACTCTCGATCTCCCAGACTCCTACACAATATTTATCAAACTTCAACAAAGAATTTTAGTTACGTAATTTTTTCATTTGATCTCCTCCTTGACAACTAAGTGGCACGTTTCCTAACCTTAAAAGTAAATAAGCGAATAAACAATATATATTGTTTTTGAATAAAATAACCACAGTTTGCACCTTGGTGCTTTTATTCATTAAATTAATAGAAAAGGGTTGAAATTATCCCTAAACTATTAGAAATAGAGCAATTATGCCCTCCGTTTGCTATTGGGCACAAAAATATCCTTACCGTTAGTCAAGTGGAGCATATATACCCCTCTCCACTAATAGACTCCATATCAACTATAAATTCACTTTAAAAAAAATAAAATTGCTGAGTTGAAGTTCCACATCAGATTTGGTTGTTTTTTTTCCATGAAAGAAAATTAATAAAATTTAAATTACCCATGTCTTTTTCTATTTTCAACAGTCAACAGATAAAAATGCCTTAATCAACAAATCCTATCAAAGAATCAATTATGCTTATAATTGCTCTCATATTTGTTTATTCATCATCGCTACTAAAAATTCGTTAAAAATCGATAATTGGTCGGTCAAAAAACCGGCTAAAAAATCGACCAAAGTTGGTTAGTTTTTCAAAATATTTTATTTTTCAATTTTTTTTTTACGAAACCGACCAACTTTGGTCGACTTTCTTTGGCGCAAAAATGCGAAAAACTATTTTTGAGTCCCGCGAAATTTATTTTCCAAAAACCGACCAACTTAGGTCAGTTTTTTATCCAAAATAAATTAAATTTAATATTAATAAAACCGGCCAAAATCTGTCAGTTAATTCGGCCCATCATTTTAAAAAATCGAACAAACTTTGGTCAGTAATTTTATTTTTTAATAAAACCGACCAACTTTGGTCGGTTATTTTTGTGTGAAAATACAATTAAAGAGTATAAATGAAATAAAAGACAGTATTAAAACAAAATGCACCAACAATCTAGTGGTAGAATAGTATCCTGCCACAGTACAGATCCCGATTCGATTTCCAGATGGTGTATTTTTTTAATTACATAATTAAAATACCGACCAACTTTGGTCGAATTTTTGGTAATATTTTTAAAAAAAAATCTAACTGACCGAATAAAGTTGGTCGCTAATTTCCACCAACTTTGGTCGGTATGCCCTGCCGACCTTCAAAATACCGTCCACATGTAAATGGTCGCATTTTGGACGGTTATTTGTCATTCACTACTAGAAATTCGCTAAAAATCAACCAAAATGATCGACCAAAGTTGGTCGGTTATTGCCAATTACCGACTAAAACACGACCATTTACGTGTGCACGGTATTTTGACGGTCGAAAATTACCGACCAACGTTGGTCGGTCAATTAAATTCAAATAAAAAAAATATTACAAAAAAATCGACCAAAGTTGGTCGGTATTTTAATTATGTAATCAAAAGAGTCACCAACTGGGATTCGAACCAAGATCTGTACTGTGTCAGGATACTATTGTACCATTAGACCACTTGTGCATTTTGTTTTAAGATTGTCGTTTCTTTGATTTATACTCTTTAATTGTATTTTCGCACGAAAATAACTGACCAAAGTTGGTCGATTTTATTAAAAAATAAAATTATCGATCAAAGTTGGTCGGTTTTTAAAAATGGCAGGCCGAATTAATCGACCAATTTTAGTCGGTTTTTTTAATATTAATTTTAATTTATTTTAATTGAAAAAACGACCAAAGTTGGCCGGTTTCTTGATAAATAAATTTTGCGGGACTCAAAAATAGTTTCTCACATTTTTACGCCAAAGAAAACTGACCAAAATTGGTTGGTCGACCTTGGTCGATTTTGACCGAATTTCTAGTGGTGATTACCGATCAACTTTAGTCAATTTTGCCCGAATTTCTAGTAGCGCATTAACCCATCAAACTTCCATAAACACGGTAGAAATAGACATTCGAAAGTTCAACTTCATTGTATTACAACATGTACCACCCGGAGAGATTAACATAGAAAAAGAGAGGTTTATTGGCGTTAGAGAATTAATTCGATTCTTCTTTTATATTTACTTTGTTTAATCCTTGTGCAATTTTCTCCATTTTTTTTAAATTTCAATCCTTTGTTTCATCTTTCTTCCCCTTTTGAAACCGTTTGCAGAGGATACGATCTGGACTTGGGTTTTTCTATACAGATGTCTGTAAGAAAAAAAACATACAAGGATTGAAGTCCGGCATAAAGGGCGGTGATGATTGATGAAGAAGTGAGAGAAGTGGTTAGGGAGGTGTCGGTGAGATGTTCTTGATATGGGAGAATTAAGAAATATCTATGGAGGAGGGTATTGTTTTCCAAACGGGAGCTCCAAACCAGCAAAAAAAATGAATCTATAGCTAATGTGGAATCTGTTAGTGGAGAGCTGTATATTTGCTCCACTTGACTAATGGCGAGGATACAAGGCATAATTGCTCTATTTCCCATAGTTTAGGGGCAATTTTGATCCTTTAATATCTTCTTTTTATTTTTTATGGGTGTGTGATTGACAGTATTGGGGTAAGGAAAGTGAAAGGCAGACTCTGAAAACGTGAGAGTGGTGAAGAGGGAAGGGGCATATTAAATACGAGGTACATAGTCAGATGTTGGCACTGGCCATTGGTTACTCGAAGAGCAAAATGAGGCAAAGAGTGGCCCCTTTTAGCACTCTTGGATTGGACTATTCTGGAAAGTATTTCCTGTTTTTGCTATTATTCCACTTTCCTTTTTCTGTAACTAAACCCTCCCACCACTCTGCCCCTACCCCTGACTCACATAATTCTCCTCCATCCTATTCCCAAAATAACCTCCTGTCCTCTCCCAATTTACTATTTCCTCGTTTTTATTGCTGTAGACGTATATGTATAATACCATCACTGAAAATCATAGTTTTATTCTTAAGTATATTTGAATTTATTTTTGAAAATGTTCATCATCAAAGGCAAAAATTGCCTCACTCGTACATAATTAGTAGCAAATAGATCAAGACAGAACATACAGCAGAACGGGTGCAAATCAACATCTTTCAACAAATACATTATTCTACTAGTACTAGTGAAGTAAATATCAATGCTTAAAGGACTCTTATAAACTCACTTGATTGACTACTTGAATTTTCACCTTAACGGTGAGGGTTTCATTCCCTGTTTTGTAATTCCAACCCAATTTTTCTCCCACACCCTTATGCATGGGCGGAGGCACAAGTTAAGTTACGGGTTTGGCTGAATCCGTTAACTTTTGCTTAAATAATGTATTTAATGTTTAAAATTTATTAAATATGTAAAAAAAATATACTTCCTTCGTTTCAAATTAATTGAGGTACTTTTATTTTTAGTCTGTTCCAAAATAAATAACACATTTCTAAATTTGAAAATAATTTAACTTTAAGCTCCTCATTTTACCTATTTTACTCTTAATGAGAATCTTTTATAACCACACAAATGTCATGGCCCCATAAATCTTTTACCTCTTAAGCTTTTAAGACCATAAATTTCAAGTCTTTTTCCTTTTTATTAAATTTCGTACCGAATCAAATTAACCCATCTAAATTAAAACGAAAAGAGTAAAATTTTAAACTCAATCACTAACACTTGAAATCGTCCATATTCTTCTAATCTTGGTACTGTTCCATTTCCATTAATGGGTAAAAAATATATATATAATAATAATACAAAAGTATAGAGTACTAGTCTATGCGAGAGAGAGAGAAAAGAGATAATATCACAGATGGAGGAATGCGTGGTTAAGAATGGTTCTTTCTTTTTCTACTTAACTTACAGCGAGCCAATAAGAAAATAGATCAGATAGATTTTGAGATCAGTAAAAGTCACTGGCACACACTTTTCCATTCATTAAAGAGTGTAAAGAGAGTGATTAAACGACGAGCCCTAAAGGGGACAACACTTCATAACTGGAGCATATTTACAGAAAACAGAAAAAGTGAGTAGTTTAATTAACAAACGAGAGCTAAAGTATTTATGAATGACAAAACAAGAGGGAAAAAGTGGTGTTCTTCACCAGTCACTGGGAATAAGAGATACTCCAATAGATGGTTGGTTAGTCGGTAGACAGAGAGAAAAAAGAAAAAGGATGGGCGGGGGTAGTGCAGCCACATAGGGCTGCGTGGAGTTTTAACTTTTAGGGGTCGTTTGGTAGGAAGTATTAGGAAATATAATATAGTTATTAGTTTTGTGCATTATTAATATCCTGTTTGGTACATTTTTTGAAGGGAAAAGGTCCAAAATTGCTTCTCTACTATGATGTATTGTTTACTTCTGCCACTAGTTATATTTTTCGTCCAAATCTATTCTTACCTTTAATAAAGTTTGCAAAACTGCCCCTAACCCTAACATCCTATGGCAGCTGACCCCCTTAATTTTCTCCATGTCAACTGCCAAGTCACTCGACCTACTTTTAATAATATCTTAGTTATTGCATAGAAAATTTAAAAAGAAATTTCTCACATTTAACCTAGTTTTGGTTTTTAACTCACCTACTCCCTCTCTCCTTTTGCAGTTGTCAGCGATGGCGAGATCAACCGGCAACCTATCCTCCAGATCAGATCTGTGTATATAACTATCTCCCCCTTTCTCCACCCTCATCTCTCTCCTATTGTATCCGCCTGCAACCTACCGAAAGCACCTACCACCACCAGAAACTAGATTTGTCTAAACGCCATCGAAAGCCTCCGGACCCAAAAACTCTTCGAAGAACATGATTCACCTTCTTGCCTACCCAAATTTATTTCCTAATTGAACAAATAGAAGTGCCGGTGAGAAACACTGGCCTAAAAAATGACATTCGGGAAAACACGCACACACATACATAGATTTGTATAAAAATAAGAAAAAGGGGTAGAAGCAGCTTCACCACCAGTATCTTGCCGGAAATTACTTTGGCGTTTATCGCTGTAGGTAGCAGCGTCTTGACATTTTATTTTCCACTGTTTTGCTGGTATATTTTTTTTATTAGATATGGTTGTGATACTTGACACATTTTTTTGGCGCTGCGATACTTGACACATTTTTTGGTGTGGGTCATTCTGGCCAAAAGTCGGAGGCCAATTTTGTTGGAAAATCGTTCTCTGAAATGTATTTTTGTAGGCACATGTTTTTTGAGTTAAGACTTAAGAGAGGGAGAAGAAGATGAGAATATGTTAATAAGAAAAGGGGTGGGTTAATTAGTGGGGCCTGCTCACTTGGCTGCTGACATGGACAAAATATTAGAGGGGTTGGGTGCCATAGTGGAAGGACGTTAGAGGTAGGAAAAAAATCTTGCAAACTTTGTTTACGGTAGAGATAGATTTGAACGAAAAGTATAATGGGTGGCAAAAGTAAATAATATAGCATAGTAGAGGGGCAATTTTGGACCTTTTCCCTTTTTTAAATGTATGTATAACTAATACTTGTTTGGTACATTTTTTCAATCTATGTACACATCCTATTTGGTATTATCCTATTTATACTAATACATAGCAAACTAAGACATTAGCAAAGTAGTAGTTTTTAATACTTTCATAAGCATGGTTAAACACATAATTGTTCCTTAAAGTGTACAAAGTTAAAGGACGTGGAGGGTAGTTTTGGAAGCAACCAAATTTTTTTTCAAAGTTATGTAATGCTTTAATACACCAAACCAAACAGTGGATAAGAAATAATTTCAGTATAATTAATGTTAGCCTAACTAATCCAGCATTACTAATACCCGCATTGCTAATACACACTATTCAACACTATTCTTATAGTTCCTATCAAACGATCCCTTATTGTACAATTGACCGTATATAAAATATTATTTACAATATCAGATCACCTATATAATTTTAGTCAAATATCCTTAAAAATGAGAGTAATAACATGAGAGAAAAAAAAAAAGCTTACAAGGTACAACATCTATTGAATAAAATGTGGGATTGAGTGGGCTGGGCATTATGGTTGTGGTTGGCTACTTTAGTGTAAGGGTTCTAACACTGGCCTCGTCTATGCTGTATTAGGCAGCCAAGAGAGGAATGCCACAAGATCTAGTGAAAATACTACAACTAGTTAGTAGTGAACATATATTTATCAGCCAAGCCTATCAAAAGTACACACACTCTCTCTCTCTCTCTCTCTCTCTCAAAAAAGCTTTTCTTGCAACAACTTAACCTCTCTCTTTAAGTCGTAGGTTTCTTGTGTTCATTGAAGACTCAGCAAAAAGCTCCGTCTTACCATTATTAGTTATATATTCAACTCCACACATCTATTTAGACAGATAGGAAAGAAAAAGAGAAAACATTTATATATTGGTTAGGAAACTGAAGACAAAGTACGATCATAGTGAGAAATGTGGAATCTAAATGACTCTCCACATAATTTAAGGGGCGATGAATCAGAAGAAGGTGATGATGGTAAAGGTAAAGGTGTTGGATCTGTTTCGAATTCAAGTTCATCAGCAGTGGATAATAATATTGAGGAACATGTTTCCGAGGAAGACGAAGAAGGTAAGAAATCAACTAATCCTAGTAAAATCTTCGGCTTCTCTATGATAGGTTCAAGTAACGACGAGAACTTGTCGTCGGAGAGTGAACCGCCGGTTACCCGGCAGTTTTTTCCGGTAGATGAGTTGGAAATTGGAGCTGCTGCCGATTTTGATGATAGATCGTCTAGATTTCCAAGGGCCCATTGGGCTGGAGTAAAATTTTATCATTCGGAGACATCTGGTAATTTACCACTGGGAAAAGCTACTGAGTTGTCCCAACAGGTGCAGCCTATGAAAAAGAGCCGGCGTGGTCCAAGGTCTAGGAGTTCACAGTATCGTGGTGTTACCTTTTACCGGAGAACTGGCCGGTGGGAATCACACATATGGTGAGCCCTTAATATACATGTATATATTGACTATCTTATAATATTTCTAATACGTTATACTTTCCACCAACACAAGTATCAGATAATTATTATTGTGGTTAGACAAATAAGAAGAAACAGTCTTTGTTAACTTTCCAAATATCTTCCCTCTGGGCTTTTTTTCTTTCTTCGAACTGGAATTTATTCATACTTCTTTTTCTAATTCACTAATTATTTTAAATCTCTCTCAGGGATTCTGGGAAACAAGTTTATCTAGGTACTGTTTTTTTCCCTTCATTCTTCTCTAAGTTTAGTGATATATCTTCTTAACCGTGAAAATTAATCTCAAAAGGATCAATTTGTGTAGGTGGATTTGATACAGCACATGCAGCAGCTCGGTGAGCTCTTTGATTCTTGAACTTATATTTTATTGTTTGCTTGAATTTTAATAAGTATTTTAATTTTGTTTGAAATGGGAGGATGAAAACTTGATTAAATAGAAAAAAAAATGTGGTTTCAGTGCATATGATAGGGCAGCAATCAAGTTCCGGGGAGTGGAGGCAGACATAAACTTTAACCTGGAGGATTACGAGGATGACTTAAAACAGGTAGGTTCATGATCAGAATCAAAGTGACAGGCTATGAAAGAATGTGTTTTTCTACTTTAAGTTTCACTCTCTCCTAATCCCTGAATAGTGACTACCTTATCCTCAACAGTATGTTTACTTTACACGAGATTAGAGACATGTTCACAATTCAAATTTAATGTGTTACACTGTATTCTCAACACGAAACAAATGAAATTAAACGCAAAAGCTTTTCTATTTTATGTTGTAATTAATATTTCTTTTTGGTTTGCTATATGAAGCAGATGAAGAATCTGACTAAGGAAGAATTTGTGCATGTACTTCGGAGACAAAGTAGTGGTTTTCCGAGGGGAAGTTCCAAGTATAGAGGGGTGACTTTGCACAAATGTGGTAGATGGGAAGCTAGAATGGGACAGTTATTGGGGAAAAAGTAAACAAGAAAAATATTATTCTCCTGATTTGAATCCATTTTCATGGAATAATTGTAATCCTTTTGTTGTCACTACCATTCCTTGCTTGCTATTGACTTCCCTCTTTCCAATTTTTTTTCCCCCCCAAACAGGTACGTCTACCTGGGACTCTTTGATACTGAAGTTGAAGCTGCCAGGTGGGTGTCTCCACTGCTGAATTTTATTCTTCTTTGCCAAATATTAGATTAAATTTCTTGCACTTATAGCCTGTTTGACCAAGTTTTTTGGGGGCAAAAGTGCTTCTTTTTGCTTTTGACAAAAAATTAAGGTGTTTGGCAAGCTTTTGGAAAGAAAAAAAGTGATTTTGAGGAGAAGCAGAAGCAGAAAAAAAAAATAGCTTCTTTTGGAAAGCACTTTTCTGAGAAGCATTTTTGAGGAAAATACACTTAGAAGCATTTTTCAAAAGCTTGGCAAAATACTAATTACTACTCAAAAGTGCTTTTATAATTAATTAGCCAAACACAAACTGTTTCTCGCCAAAAGGACGTTTTTGAAAAGTACTTTTGAGAAAAACACTTTTCAAAATAAGCTGATTTTAGAAGTTTGGCCAAACAGACTATTAGTCGAGCTACATACTAGTGAGGGGTAAATCATATTGGCGGAGCTAAATGTGTTTAAGGGGCTGAATTGAATTTTTTTCATCTGAAGATTACGCTAAACAAATATATAATTTTTTGATATCTTTATTAAAATTATTGAATCCCCTTGGAAGTTCTTGGATTTTTTCTGATGGCACCGGCACTGCTAAAATACCCTTTATTTTTATCTTGTACATTTCTCTTTATAGGGCTTATGATAAAGCTGCCATCACGTGTAATGGAAAGGATGCAGTTACGAACTTCGATCTTAGCATTTATGAAAATGAACTTAATTCAGCTGGTAAATATGTTATTTGTTCCTTTGGTTCCAATTTTGTGTTGTAATTTTTCACAATAAAAGGAAAATAGAAAGAAAAATCGCCGACAAAAACATTCGTAAAATGTGCTTTTTCCAGAATTGTACTAATTATAAGGCAGCAGATCACAGCCTTGACTTAAGCTTGGGTGGCACGAGCACAAAGCAAAGCAGCCGAGAAATGGAGGATAATAATAGAGATAAAAGTTCTTCCATGCAATTTGAAGTTGATTGGAGGCACCACGGTTTGAGGCCCAAGGTACATACATAACTTTTCTAGCTTAATTTCTTGCATTTTCTCTTCCTTGTCCATATATTCTTTTTTCATTTTATATATCTTATAATTTATGACTGTAAAAAAGATTTTTGAATTTTATGGTCATAAATTATAGGTGTGCATAATAAGAAATAAAAAAGGCAGTCCAATGCACTAGGAACCTCATGTTTACCCTGGATTCGGAGATGGGTCGCACTTGAAGGGAGTGTAATCAGGGGCGGAGGCAGAGTGTGGGACGTGGGTTCGGTCGAACTTAGTAGCTTTTGTTCAAACTATATATTTGTCTTAAAATGAATATGTACAACTTATTAATTTAAAACCCACTAACTTAAAAATATTATAACCCCGAACTCATAAGGTTCAAATCTTGACTCCGCCTCTAAGTGTAATGTAGGCAGCTATCCTGGTGCAAGCATCATTGTGCATAGTATACCATAAATACGTTTTTGAATCTTGTGATTCCAAACATGTCATGTCATTCATATAAGGGATTGTGATTAGGGATAAAATCGTACGTTGCACTCTCAACATTGAACAATTACAGTAGCGATATCTTGAACATTAAAATTTTAACAAGTATTAGTAGTAGTATATATAATTTTACTCCTTATTTATACTTGTTTCAATTTCAGCACCAACCTAGTCCAATTGATGTTGATGCACGAAGAAGAGATGGGTACAATGAGTCGGAAACCTTGCAGCTCTTGAGCAAAACGCACCTACATTCTCCTGCCTCCTTCAAGCCAAACAACAATGAAATGCAAAGGTTTGGCCAATATATGAGAGCTGCTGAATCCCAAATGATTCAAATGACGCTTCCACCACACTTCAGCTCGTCAAATTATCACGTCAGTATCCATTTTAATTAACTTCTATTTCTGATTATTTCACTGTTAGGTCACTTAAAAAATAACTAAAGATAATTATTTGTAATAAAAAAATTAGTAACCATGGAAATAAAGCAAACACTTACTGCAACAAGTTAAATTATACTGATAGTGTAATAATTTTTTAAACTATAATTAGTGCTTATAAGTTTAATTATTTTTTCACTAGACTTTAACTTCTATACACTAACTAACAGATCGAGTAAAGAAAATTATCTACGTAAATCAGATCTTTTAAAAGATAAATAACATTAAACGGAACTAGTTACATATATAGTACAAGTCAAACTGCCTGGTATAACAAGTTAAGTTACAGCAGTAGTATGAAATATTTATATACACTATTCGGTGTGTAAATCCATTTTTCATTAGTGTAATTCCTAGGAATATTTATTTTGTCATCCTTGTAAAGTTTGTTCAAATTGTTAGACTCAGTTTCCAAGCAGCAGCAATGGGGGCCGAAGACAGGTTTCGTTTTCGTCAAGTGATACTCAACAATGGCAATCCAATAATATCCCTCATCCTCAGCAACTTGCAACTGCTGCAGCATCATCAGGATTCCCTCAGCAGATATTAAGACATCAAAACTGGTCTCAGAATAATACTCTCTCATGAGACCTTGACATTTTTATAAGCTCAATTTGTAAAAAATTGGGTTAAGCTTCTTAATATTCTAGATATATACATAATATATACATATCCAAGGAAAAAAAGGGTGGAACTATTTTGGGAAATTCCAACTCTTTGGAAATTTGATATCTCGTTATAAATTGGTCAAAAATTAACTCAAGGACAGATTTTCACTAGATTTCTTTTGGATACTTCTGAGTTCTGACTATAAGCTGCAAATCTATATCATCCACAAATAATATTTTTGGTGTCCTCTCTTGTGAGTTGTTATTTACCAATGCAGTTTCTTATTTTATTAGCTTATTTTTGGCTTCATTCTTTTAACCTGTAGTTAAATTTACTAGCAATGGAACCCTTGTTTCCTAAATGAGAAAGGCAGTAAAGTCAGATTTTTGTCCATTTCTTTTAGACTAAAATGATTGAGTTTGTCTGGAAGATGGTACCAACGTACCCCACATTTTGCATATAAGGAAGATAGATATCCTAGGGCCTAGACAACATATAGTCATATAGCCTTATCAAGTCGAATAATCAAATGAATTCATATTAGTATCATGACCCAAATTTTTACAATTTCTATTCGAAATATTGAACCTAAGAAACTGAAATTGTGAAATTTGTGAGAGCAACACTANATATATATATATATTGTATACGGTTGAAATCGGACATAATCGGGTATGTCCGATTTCATAGATACGAGAAACTGCCTCGAGAGTAAGCTCGTAATGGACCAAGCTCGAGCTCAAAGACAGAGCATGGAGCACGAAGATTGAAGTGCTCGCTGAAGATCGAGACCGAGCATGAACGACCTCGAGTAAGGCATAGTAACAGAATGACAAGATATAAGCAACCGGTCGAAGATCACGACGAAAATCACGGGGCTGATCGGATCAGGCGGTTATTGATACCAATCGTGAGATTTTTTTCTGTTATTAGAATAGTACCTTATTTAGAGCCCGTTTGGATTAGCTGATTGTAAATAGCTGATAAGCTTGAGGTGCTGGGAAAAAAAAATTTAAGTGCCGAAACTGATTTTTTAAATAAGCATTTACGTGTTTGGATAGAAGTGTTGAAACTGATAACAAGCAATTGATGTGTTTGATAAAAAAATGGTAAAAATTACCCGGGACACCCTATTTGGTCGCCCCCATTTAACGTATACCCGCTTTTTTAAAAACTTTTAACTTGTATCCACTTTTTAAATAACTTCAGCTCCCCTTTCCATCGCTGAGCTGAAGTTCACCAGTTAAGCTGAAGTTCGTCAGTTATAAAGACAAAACTTAAGCATACGGGGCTAAAGTTCCCCAGTTACAAAGACAAAACTTCAGCTCTAGAGCTGAAATTTCCCCGTTACAAACTTCAGTTCTAGAGCTGAAGTTCCCAAATTAAAGACCACCTAGGTCTTTGCAATTCAATTTAAAGAAACTAGTGAAAACTCATTCCATTTACAGTATAGGGAGACAACAGCTTTGATCAAGAGAAGAAAAAATATACCATAGCACGTGAACGAGCACGATGCCTAACTAGTAACTTTTCCATCTGAGAGATTGAAGTTATAGTTTTCGGTGGCATCATACATCTCATCTTCTTTTTGACTGGACTCCCATTACTTGAGACAGTAATATCCGTTTGAACCAACGAATGGTTTTCATTATTTGGGAGAACTTGAGCCAAATCTCCTGTCGAAGACTTGTTACGAGCAGTATGATTGTAGTTGCTTTCATTTTATCCTAAGGTAAACAATGGCAAGGGATCTAGATGGTTTGAATTAGTCACAGAAGACAAGTAATCACACTCGTAGTTTTAGTATCAATTTGCATGCTACTTCTATTTGCATCTAACTCAGAGTCTGCTGAAAGTTCACCATTTGGTTTAACAACTTGCTCTAAAGAGAGGTCCTCTCCCTACAAAAGACAAAACGGGGGAACTTCAGCCCCGTATGCTGAAGTTTTTGTCTTTATAACTGGGGAACTTCAGCCCCGTATGCTGAAGTTTCCCATTTACAAAGACAAAAACTTCAGCTCTAGAGATGAAGTTCTTCCCCACTTACAAAGACAAAAACTTCAGCTCTAGAGCTGAATTTCCCCATTTACTAGAGCTGAAGAGTTCGCAAGCTACTTCAGGCCCGTCTACTAGAATGCTGAAGTTTTGCGTGATTGTCTTTGCTACTTCAGCCCCGCATGCTGAAGTTATGCACAAAAGCGGGTACGGATGCAATTTTTTTATAAAGCGGGTATAAGTTAAAACGCGGTACAAAAAGTGGGTACGGATGCAAAAGCCCCCAAAAAATGCTGAGAAGATACTCTTTTGTTAAAATATCTGAAATACCCTTGAACTTTTTTCAAAAGATTATAAATTAAAAAATTTCTTTGTAAAGAAAATAATTAACAAGAAATATGGGATGAAGAGTAAGTCAAGAAATTTGTTTTAGAAAAAATATTTTGTGAATTAGAAAAATATTATTAAGGATAAATTAGTAAAAGTCTTGGTCAAACTAAAAGTTCTTATAAGCTGAAAAGTCATAAGTTGGAGGTGACCAGCTTATGACTTATGGCTGATTTTAGCTTATAAGCAATTCAAGTGTTTACTAAACGCGTAGATAAGCCAAAAAATACTTATAAACCAGTTTGACCAGCTTATAAGCTTAGCCAAACACCCTCTTAGGATTCCTCTACTATATAAAGAGGACCCCGTTAATTTGTAACATCATCATATTGACTGATAAGAATACATACGCTGCTCTCTATTTCTCTTGCTAACTAGTTACTGTTCATTACTATTCACTATTGTTCTTGTTGTCCAACCTCGAGACCATCTCGAATTGAGGTCGAAACACTACTCGAGCACTGGTTTGATTTACTTTACTGTTTAATTCATCTATTTAATTCACTATTTATCAATCAGTATTGAATTAGATTATGTATCCTTAAAGCCACAATATAAGTTTAATTGTTACTCGAATTACTGGGTAAACATATATATGTGTGTGTGTGTGTTTAAAATGTGGTAAACGTCTAAACAGCCCACCTAATATAGATATTTAAGTTATATACAACAATATTGGAATTTTTAGTCTATATATATAGTTTAGTGTATAACATATTACAATATTAATTATTATTTTATTAGGTTATCAATTAATACTTATAAAAAAAATATAACCTGATTATAACATCCTCAGTGCATAAAACTTAAAATCAATAATAGAAAAGCTGGTGATATCTCAAATGTAGTACTTGTTAGAGGTTGTCCTGATTTCTTATCATATTTGGATAGTCCCTTTTCTTGTAGGAAAATGTTTGAACTTCTATAAATTGAAGATCCGTCGTTCTCATTCAGTAGCATCCACAAAGTAGTCATATGGGTTTGAGAGCCGTGTTTAGGGGGAGAACTTTACGGGACAAGTGTTAGTGTGTCTTGTGTTTGCCTCTTTGTGAGGTTGTTCTCTCGTTATTTTGTACTCTCTTTTATTATAGTGGATTTCTCATTTCCGCCGTGGACGTAAGTCAATTGACCGAACCACATTAAATGTTTGTCTCTTTTGATAGAATTTTCGTTTGTTGTCTGATTTATCGTCAATTGTTGCGTTACTATTTCCTGCATGACATCTGATTTTTTCGGTCTTAACAGTACTAGCCGTTTAGCACTTTAACGCTAGGGAAAAAAGTTCGACGCAGTAAAACAAGCGCAATTTAAACATGTTGAATTAGGTACAGATGAAAATTTGTGAAGTTGAAGGACGAAAAACAAAAATCCGTGAAAGTACAAATGTTTATTGCCTATTTTTCCATTATTTCATTTTGAGATGTATTACCCAAACCCAATTAATGGCGATGAATTGTCACCATCTTCATCGGTTCTCATGACACAGAGAAGGAAGAAATGGCAATTATGATGAAAGGGACATAACCTAAAATCCGAAGCTTCAAAAAAACTTTATATTGAAATGTAAATTGTAAAACGCTGTGTCACCGACCAGGAGACAAACTGGTTGTACTAAATTTTATTTAATGATTGCATGTTGCCGAGGATGGTGTATTTAAAAACTATAATTCTGACCCAACCATTGCCCTTATCGTTAAATAGTAATAAAAGATTAAGGTAATCAATCCAGATATGACGCTAAGACTATCCAACTTTTCAATTTGATATTCTAGATCAAGTTTAAAAAATGGGTGTGATTTCATCATTTGGCTCGTCATCATGGATTATAATAATTAAAGATAGCTAACCTTCTATCTTTGTTTATTCCTGTTACATAATTAACTAAGTATTAGTTAAATTAAATAACGTTGTCTCGTTAGAAACGTCTACATTTGATAAAACATAAACAATACTAGCTTTTTTTGCTGTGCTTTTTGACCACACAAAGCTAAGAGCTTACCTGTTTAAAAATAAAGTTATCGTTAAATAATGTACTGAGCTGCTTCCTTAATTGTTGACTAACAATTTATTATTTTGATTCTATTCATGAATCTCTTTCTTTCTATCTACGCGCCTAGAAATCCACGAAACGGTTTAGAAGATAAAGTTTAAGTTTAATTTTGCTTTAGTTTTTAAACACCTAAATTAAGTATATTTTTTTAAGATACCTAGTTTTATTCTTTTTTGTGAAACATACATTTTGATTGGATGACACTTACACACCTAAGTGTTTGCATAAAGGTATATACTGTATAACAGTATAAATCTTTTCCTTTTACTCCAATTCATAAATTATTGACAGCAAAATGGATTTTCCAAATAAAATAAAATAAAAAGTTCTTTTTTAACGCTAAGATTTTATGTAGCCTTTATCAATTCTGAAACTAGTGTACATTTTTGTTGGGCTAAAACGGTCCAAAAATATTTTTAACATGGTATAATATTATCCGCTTTGAGCTAAACTCGCACGATTTTTTCCAAAAGGTCTCACACAATTAAGAGTATCAAACTCCTTATAAATAGCTTATTTTTTTTTCGTGCTTTTCATGAAGGACTTTGTTCACATATCCAACAATCTCCCTTTGACCTAAATTCCACATGACCCATCACCGTTTATGACTATTTTGAAGATTAAACGCGTGTCACTAAAATGATCTTGAGTATTTGCGGTCACCGAAGCCTAAAGGTTGTGTATGCGTCTTCAAAGCTACGGATAAAGGTCGTAAGCCCCATAGACGGGCAAAGGTAATAAGCCGGGCCCCCACACCACACTCTGTCATATCCATAGTCCTGTCAAACCATAGACTCTAATATCAGTTGTTGGGATAAAACGACCTAAAGATACTCTTAACATGGTGTGATATTATCTGCTTTGGGCCAAGCTCGCACAGGAACTTTGTTCGCACACCCAACAATCTCCCCCTCGAACTAAGTTTCATGTGGCCCATCGCCACGATCCACGGGTCAAACTAGCTTCTTCTTGTGTGCGCACCGCCTTGCACCATCACTTTGCCATCTCCATACTTGTCCCGTCGAACCTAGGCTCCGATATTAGTTATTGGGCTAAAACGATCTAAAGATACTCTTAACATGGTGTGATATTGTCCGCTTTGAGCCAAATCTGCACGGTTTTATCCAAAATACCTCACACCATTAAGAGTATCCAACTCTTTATAAGTAATTTATTTTTCTTTTTTACTTTCCGTGTGGGACTTGTTCACATGCACCCAAAACACACATATATGCACATAAATAAGTGAAGTACATATATTTGAGATAGAAGGATAATCTCTTTGATAATGACAGCCGTTTGACCACTACTTACACATCTGAAGTTCCTGATTGCACTACAAATAGAATTCGAAGGTTTAACTTAACTAGATTCATAGATGGAAGTGATCGATCAGAATATATACATCTTAAATTTGCCAAACTTTTTGGTCTGACTTTTGAAAACCTAAGCTAGTTTTGAATTTGATTTTTGGAGAAATGTTGGACCTAGAAAAAGGAAACGAGAAAGGAAAAAAGGAAAAGTTTGCTAGTTCAGGGTCGAGTTAATTAGGACAGGATGGGACAGAGCAGACCATACTTCAGACGTGTTAGATTCCTTCTTTGCATACTGAAAAATTTCATAGCGATATTATTGATGAGAATATATAAGTTTTCCTCCTTCATATGGAGTGTTTCTTTTTACTTATATACTGTCACCGTTCAGCAGGGCATATATAACAGTATAAGTATATATTGGCTCGACTTTGTTTGTAATAATTATATGAACATGTCACGTGGTAAAAATGTAGAAAAGAAAAAAAAAAGTTAAAAGAGTTTTAGACGGAGTGGTTTCAATGAAGAATTTGGTGAAAACGGTGGGCGACATAGTAAGGAGGAAAAACGAAAGTGGAACAAGGATGCCGTATACGGTTGAGATTTGGGCTATCCGATTTTATTATTTTATCGAGATTGGAACATTGCATTGAAGGTCAGCTCTGGCCAAATCATGGAGCTAAGGTATTGAGTTCGAGATCGAAGTCTCTTTCGAGATCGAGGTCGGTATTAATCGAAGCCAAGAGAAACAGACTCCGAATAATGTCGGGGATAGTTCAGTAACGGAATAGCGAGATATTCATGATTGGTCGAGGATCATAGCGTAAATCTCAGAACTGATCAAATCAGAAGCGGTTAATTAGCTAATTGTATGATTTCCTTATGTAATTAGAGTTATACCATAAGTAGAATTCATCTACTATATAAGGAGGAGTTCTAATTATTTGTAACGGATCATCATTCATAGAGAAAAAAATAATACAATTCTCTTTCTTACTTGTGTTATTGTTCATCAGTTTATTCCATCTCTTACTGATCAGCTCGAGGGTATCTTGACCCGAGGCTGAAACTTTATTTCGAATACCGGTTTGGTCTATTTATAATTCAATTCTATCATTTACTTTCATATTTATCAATCAGTGTTGAGCGAAATCAGATATCATTAAAATAAGTTTAATTGTTATCCAAATTTTAGGGTAAACAGTTTGGCGCCCACCATGGAGCTAAGGATAATAGTGATTTTTCAATATTGACTCCGATAAAATATTCTTGTCAGTATTTTTGTTTTCAGGATAAAATATGTCAAACTCACAAACAACACCCACACATGGTGATAATGGTCTCGAATTTCATAGGAAAAATGACAATGTAGTTGCTCTAGGGGTCGAGGTGCCTCATGCTAATCTCGAGGGAGCACCAATTGCCAACCCAGTCGACGTCAGTTCGCATATCGCCTTAAATGCAAATTTGGGCGCAAATCCTGAAGGGAGCGTACACAGAGAAGCTCGATCTGCTGGTCGAGGTGCGCAAGACAAAGGTGATGGAGGAGTCAGCTCCAAGTGATATTCGAGATGCTACAGGTTCAACAAGCCGCTATTGCACAACTACAAAATCAGCATCGAATGTCGAGTGGGGTCGAACCAGATGTCGCCCACCGAACCGAGCCAGTACCAGAAAGATCGAATGCCAGTGAATCGGGGACTGACCCTGCAGTGATGAAGATGCTCGAGGAGCTCACCAAACGAATTGAATCAGAAGAAAAGAAAACTGAGGCAAATGGTAAGAAAGTAGAAACGTACAACTCCCAGGTTGATCAGATATCGGGGGCACTGCCAATTTTGAAAGGAATGGATTCGAAGAAGTTTGTACAGAAGCCATTTCCTCCAAGTTCGGTTCCGAAGCCCATTCCAAAGAAATTTTGTATGCCGGAAATCCCTAAGTACAATGGACCACCGATTCGAACGAGCACGTCACCTCCTATACATGCGCCATCAAAATAAATGATTTAGAGGATGATGAGATCGAATAGGTTCTACTGAAAAAGTTTGGAGAAACTCTATCAAAGGGAGCAATGATTTGGTACCATAATCTACCTCCAAATTCCATCGACTCATTTGCATGCTTGCAGATGTTTTGTAAAGGCACATGTCAGGGCAATAAAGGTTGTAACGAGGAAATCAGACATTTTCAAAATAAAACAGAAGGATAACGAAGTGCATAGGGAATTCGTGTCTCGGATACAAATGGAACACACGAAGTTACCACCAGTCACAGATGATTGGGTTGTTCAAGACTTTACTCAGGGGTTGAATGAACTAAGTTTGATAGCGTCATATCAACTAACTGAATATCCGACGGTAACCTGGGCCGATGTGCATAATCGGTACCAGTCAAAGATCAGAGTCGAGGCCAGCTCCTCCTGAAGAGTATCCCTCTCTGAGGTCATGCTATCATTGTGCCTCTTCAACTCAAGAATCTCGGCATCTTTGGCCGCAATCTCTTCTCGAAGTTGGCCCGCTAGGGAATCTTTTTGCTCAATCTGAAAGTGCCGAGTCAAGGTAATAAACACCAAGTTATGAAAATAAAGGGCAAGCTCACGAATTCCAAACTACCTGCTCGATAAAGTTGTCCCGCTCTTGGAGCACTTTCTCCGAGCTCAGTTCCTCCTGCCATCAGACGTATAGAGTTTTTAGCTCGTTCGACTCCGAAGTGAGCTTCTCAAACTCCATCTCACAATGAGTCAGTTCAGCTTGTAACTTAGAGAAGGCCTGGTCGTACAGAAACGTGACCTATAGCACGAAGGAAAGAAGTTAGAAAAACAAGGATCAAAACTTAGGGCACAAAGGTTGTGTCAAAAATCACCTATTTTTTGAGTTTTGCAGCCTCCTCGAGAACGACTGGGGCATCTAGATCAGCATCCTCTTCAACACCGATAAACAAATCTCCAAATGCATCATTATCTCCTTGGGATGCCCCCACATCGAGAGTCTCCCTGTTCTGGGCGTCCCGTATTTGCCCTGGGAAAACGAGGGGCCTTATTGAAGATCGCCTATGGCATCAACCTCTATCGGGGCTTCCTCTTGCCCTCGAAGAATCTCAGAGCTGGGTCATCCAAATTCGCCAACCAAGTGCTCATCGGCACAAGTTGTATCATGTTCAATGGTCGGCTCGGGGACTGCATCCAAACCCTCCTTAAGGGTCTCCTCAATTCGAGGTGTGACCGCATCAGCCACCTCTGACTCGGCAGTCTTCTTCCCGGCAACCTTCGAAGCATCAGCGCTTCATTTTGTCGTAAGTACCAGTGGGCAACCGTCATCGCCTTCGTCTTCAGCATGAAGACTCTCAGCAGCTGCCGGAGTTAGGACCCTTGCATCGGCCCTAGGCTTTTGAGTCTTAGTTCTCTTTGGTTTCGGGGACTCCATCGGCGTCTCCTTCTTTCTCTTTTTGTCTTTGGCTAGTTTTTGGGTCTCCTCTTCACCGGGACGAGGCAGTCTCATTGAAACGGCTTCCCTGAGGCCTACACAAGCATAAAATATCAAACATACCGCCAAAAGATCTATTTATAAGGAATTTAGAAGTGACAATGGTGAGGGCATACCATGATTTTTGGCCTCCCATCGAGTCTTGGACAAATCACACCAAACACGCTTGTCATATGAGAAGGTGGAGTCTAAGAGTTTAACCAAGCCCAGGAGGTCCTTGACCGCGCCTGGGAACCACACGGAGGCTACGCAACCAGAAGAGAATCAATTCAAAAAATAAGGAATTAGTTCAAAAGGATAAAAGAGGACATTCAGATAATAAAACATGCCAGGTGTAACGACACCTACGTCTCATGTTCCATTCCTCAGGAAATGGAATCTTCTCGGCAAGGATGAGTCCTGACTCGAACGAAGCGGCTCATCCACCCCCGATCTTTATCTTCGTCGATACAGGCAAAAATGCTTTGGTAGATCGATGTTGCAGTTTGACTAGGCCCTCTTGATAGAGACGAGGGATATACAATCTAATCAGATGATCAAGTGTGAAAGGCATCCCCTCGACCATGTTCGAGAAGTATCTAATCAAATAGAAGATTCTCCAAAAAGAGGGATAAATTTGACCAAGCGTTACTCGATATTGTCGATAAAAATCGAGGATCACCGGGTCTATCGATAGAGAAGAAAAATCTACAGGACCTAAGGTAAAGGGATACGTATATACGCTGAGGAAACCAACTTTGTGTGTAGTTATATCCTCTTCCAATGAAGGGATCTCTACTTGTACCGCCTCCCCCCATTGGCAATCTATTTTCACCTTCCCTATGTCGGTTAATAGACTAATGTACCGAGATATGGGCTCGCATCGGCCCGGTATCGAGGAAGGTTTATCAATTTTGAAATCGGAGGACCTCTCGAAGGGCCCAGGAATACATTCCTCAATACGGGGAGGTGCATCTGTTTTGCTCTTAGATGAGTGTGACGAGGAAGGGTCTTTATCTTTTTGAGGGGCTGTCTTAGATGTTTTTTCCATGGTTGTGATAAAATTTTAAAGTAAGTAGAGAGAGCTGATGCAGAGATGAACACAGAAAGAGGTCGAAAACAGAATGTTGTTGATGAATATTAGAAGGTTTGAAGATGTTGTAAAAGTGTATAAGGAAAAGAATTGAAGTATTTATAGGAGCCGTCTAAGAATGTTGAAGGATTTGAAAGAGCGACCAATGACGGTTCGTGGGCTTTTCGAGAATCGTGTTGACAAGACCTCTGTACAAACTTTCTGCCATATCATTTAATGATCTCACGTGGCTGACGTCACAACGAGGATATTGAAGGGGCAAGAATTCAGGATCATTTCTTATCATTTCATTCTAGGAAACGTGGGGACTATCTGTATACAGCCAAAATTGGGGAGTCCAATTTTGAGACCACAGTGGTACTCCACTCCCGGCCTCGAGAAACTCGTAGTGAAATCTGAAGTTTGACCCCGAGGTACACCCCTCGAGGGAGCATATCGGAGGTTCACTGTGGTCAACCTCGGAGTAGTACAAATCGATGATCGTCATGGAAAGGCGAGAAATTCTCAAGGACACGTGGTTAAAGCTGACCAGGTCTGCAAGAATAGTACAAGTCCGTACTGAGCCATTATACAGTTGTACCAATAGCATTTCCTTGCCATAATTAGACATGTACTATGTTGGGATTCCCCCTCCTATATAAAGGGGACCCCTGTAATTTTGTAACATACATGAATATTCAATACAATATAACATTCTTAGCTTTTCTTGCAAAAACCTGCTCAACAATTACTCTATAGATTCATTGCTCTTTATTTATTGTCTTCATTAATTGTTCTTCATTTATTGCCCATCATTAGCCGTAAAAGGCTATCCCCGAGGCCCCAAATATCATTGTTTCTTAATCGATTGCTCATTATTAACTGCCATAGCTAGACCTTGAGGCCCCCCTGTTCCAGCCAGCTCGAGGCTTACCTCTGTGACAACATTGGTTTGCATATCTTACTTTTCTAACTCACACTTAGCACTTCCTATCTGATGACTAGTATTAAGATAAACTACATATTTTTAGAAGCACAAAATCATGTATAATTGTTAATACCATTTTCAAGGTAAACACAAATAACATACATCGTGTAACCTCACCTGAATGTGGCTCGTCCGCACGTCCATCGCCAGGAAAAATACAAATGGTTTACGAGCTGAACCCTGATGTAACCCCATCATCACAGGAAAACATTCTGAGTCTCCTCCCACAGTCCTCACCCGAGTCTTCGCTCCACTGTACATATCCTTAATCACCCTAATGTACACTACCGGAACACCACTAACCTCCAGGCATCTCCATAGAACCTTCATTGAGACTTTATCATAAGTTTTTTCTAATCGATGAACACCATATGCAGGCCCCTCTTCCTCTCCCGATACTGCTCCACCAACCTCCTCGCAAGATGAATGGCTTCTGTGGCCGAACGCTCCAGCATGATACCGAACTGATTCTCCGAAATAGACATTTTCCTCCTCACCCTCCTCTCCACCACCCTTTCCCACACTTTCATGGTGTGACTTAGTAGCTTAATACCCATGTATTTGTTACAATCTTGGATATCACTCTTGTTCTTGTACAACGGGACCATCTAACTCCACCTCCATTCTTCAAGCATCTCATTAGTCCTACAAATGACATTAAACAGTCCAGTAAGCCAGTCTAAGACTACCCGTCCCACAGCCTTCTATAATTCTACCGGGATCTCGTCTGGTCCAGTCGCCCTACCTCTACTCATCTTCTGCATTACCTCCTCAACCTTAATACGCTTACAAAACCTAAAATCACGTCAGTTCTCTGAGTTCTCCAACTCGCCAAGAACAATGTTCCTGTACCCATCCTCGTTCAAGAAATTGTGGAAGTATGACTGCCACTTGCGCCTAATGCACGTCTCTTCCACCAGTATCTTGCTATCCTCGTCTTTAATGCACCTCACTTGGTCCAGGTCCCGAGCTTTCCTTTCCCGAACCTTGGCTAACTTGAACAGTCTCTAGTATATTTTTGCTTAATATCTCAAAAAAATTGAAGTACATCTTTACAATTTCGAGAACCAAAATTGTTTAGGAAATGATTGTTAGTAATGTATTGTTCTTTTTTTTTTTATTTTATTTAAACTTTTATTTTAACAATTGACAATTTATACAAAATCTTTTATGTGTTTGACTTAAAAGCTATTGAGATAAAACTTGGTAAATGTCACAAAATTTTATGTATTCAACTTAAAGATGTTTTGCTCTATTATTTTTATTTAATAGTAGTCAGTAACAGTTACATTTTAATTGCAGGTATGAATTGATTACTTGCAAAATACGGTAAATAATCTGTGATAATATAAAAATATTAATAGTGTAAAAATAATCTGTTCGTACAAAAAAAAAAGGAAAAAAGAAAGGTGATGGTGATTTCCTATTTTGGGGACAAAATCACTTGTACTGAATTCTTGATACATCACTTTCGTCATCCATTCATTCATCTATTTATTCATATCATTCACCAAGTTGAGAAGTTGACAAACAAATCTGCTGGCACTAATTATAATATTTCCTTCTTGTGGACGACGGAAGTACGTAACCCATTAATTTCTCTCTTACTTTTCTTCTCTTTTCTGTCTTCCTGTCTTTCTTGTGTTAGAAAACCTACTTCCTTTATTACATGACATTCATAAATTATCCATTTTAGTTCAGGTGAGGTGGCTCGGCACAAAGTTTAAAAAAAGAAAATAAATCTTTTAAAATTTTTGGTTGTAAAAGCTTAATGCGTAATTAAAAATTTTGTGAGGCATAATATTTGTATGGTTATAAATTTTCTCATTAAAGATAAAATTGATGAAATAAAGAGTTTAAAATTAAATTATTTTTAAATTTAAAAATATATCATTTATTTTGAAACACTAAAATAAAAAATACCTCGTCTGATTTGAAACAAAAAGAGGGAGCAGATACTTTCCCCAAAGTAGTACGAATTAAGTCTATTTTTATCAAGAAAAGTGAATGGGATGATGGTGTATGATGACACTTCCATTTTGGGGAAGTCTTCTTTGGGCTTTTCTCTTTCCGGCAATCACTCCTCATAGGAACCTTGTTAATTGTCTTCAACTTATAATGATGATAAAAACTAATTTGTATTAGGTGTTTTACTAAAATTAGATGAATCTACTAGGGTTAAGTAACTATAACGTAATAATCTAATATGTATTAATTAATTATTAAATGACTAAAATATATACAGACACATATCATGTATATATTGAGTCAGTGTAAATACCGTAAATTTTTACGTATAGGCACTATCAAACTCCAAACTTTCTTCAACCACTTTTCCTCCGCCTCCCTCATGTGAGTATATTTAAGATAAACCAAACAAGTTTCTAAGTAGCATTTGGACAATATTTTTAAAATTGAAGTTGAAAAATAGTATCTACCAATTAAGATGTGTCTGGATATAAATTTTATAGAAAGAATTACAAGAAAATGCACTTGACTTCACATCATAATAAAAAATGGCCTATGTTTTTAAGGTTTACCCATCCTAGCCGTATTTTGTACATATTTTGAAAGCACTAGCAAGTTCAAAATATGTGTTCTTATAACCATTGCTTCTAAAAGCTATGGAATGAAAATTGTGTTCTTATAACATTGTTTTTGCTCTCTTCTCACATCCTCGACATATGCTTCAAGGGGCTGTACATTTTCTGCTTTCACATTGAAGACTATTCAAAGTTTTGCTTTTGAAAATGGTTTTTTTTTTATTTTGTTAGTTTTTTGGATTGGGTGTTGTTCCAATTGATTGAAAATATCAAAAGAAGTTCAAAATTTAAATTTGAAGTGATTTGGAGTAGATTTGAATTAAATTTCAGTGTATAAGTATGTATAATCTTGGATAATAGTGTATATGAGTGTATAAACAAATCTCATACACTATTATACACTTTTATACATATTTATACAAGCGTCTGTAGACGAACTTCTTCCACGATTTTCAGTTGCAATCTTGTTCAAAACCAATCCAAATCTCAATGAAATGACTTCAAATTTTATATACAACATCCTTATATTATTTCTAACAAGTCTAAATAATATCCACTCCAAATTTCTCTCAAAATCAAAATCGGAATTTAAACCCACATGTTTAAGCTTGTTAAAAATCTAATCTTCACCACCCAAATGGATTTTGTTTGTTGAACTAATATTTGAGTCACAATTACTGATTCGGCTATCAACTTAAATGCTTGAGGAATCTTTTTTAAAAATTAAATAGTAATTTTGAGAACTTATTGGAGTTGGATGTTGAGTTTTAGCCTATTATTTTTGGGCTAGTTGATTGTAAATTGAAATATGGGCTATAAAATTAAAAGGCATGAATCCCAGTTATTCTAATATGAAAATTTCCCAATTTTATATTATATGGAAAGAGTTAAATACTGTGAATGAAAATCATTATTGCACTAGAAATGCTCCTCAAATATTTTTTTTAAAATATCACTAATACTTCAAATAGTAAAGTTCAATATTTGCAAATATTGATGAGCAAACCAATATTTGAAAATACTAAATTTTAATATTTGTAAAATACTGAAATACTATTATATAGGCAAAACGGAGTATATACAAATATCTGCACTGGCTTACAAAAAAATAAAAAATAAAAAACGATAAGACCGAATAAGCCTTAAAAATTATGAAGCACAAGAAGGTGGAGGATTTTGAAGAATATTGAAAACCATAAACACGATTATTAGTGATGTTTACTTTTGAAACTTTCTATGTTTGGAAAGATTCAAGAAACTTATATCATATACTGATAAGGTGGTGAAGGTGGCAACTGGCATGTCAACCTCAATGTATTAGGGCCGTTTTGGTGGTGGTCCTAATTAATTCACAACACTATGGTCTGACCTTATTAAGATAAGCACTAGTACTTTTCTCATTACTATATAAAATGATGTCAAGTACACCACTTCTGTATTACCCCAAGATAACGATAGATTACTTCCCTCCGTCCTTAGTTTGACTGACTTTAATGTTTAACAATAATAATAATAATCATCATCTTGTAGTCTTAATTTATGTGTGTATGACATACTAAAGTGTCGTTTAAATTTTGTGATTTTTAATATGCCATGTTATTTAAGAAAGTGTAAATAAAGGTATAATAGGAATGTTGGAATTAAGGGGAATCTTATACCTAAAATATTACCTTTTTGGTGAGAGAGTTCAATTAACCATCTTATAATTCTCTTTCCCATTTTCCTTCTTCTACGCCCAATACACTTATTTTTAAAGTCGTTAATATGGGTTTGGTCCGTTGGGTCAGTCCAGTCCAACCCGTAATTTAGCAAGGTTAGACTAGAGTTTTTTTAGCCCATTTAAAAACGTGGCTTTTAAGCCCGGCTCGAGTAAGCCCGTAGCCCGTGAGGCTTGATTAAGGTTGGACTGGGCTAATAAAATTTTTTATTCAAAATATATAAAATATAGAACGTATACTGCCTCTAGCGATGGGAAATAAGAATTAGATCTTTACTTTGAGTTAACGTGGATTCCACATTAAAAAGGGGAAATGAATATGTATAGCCACCCCGCCTCTTAATAATTTTGATGGATAAGCCTTTGAAAGGGATTTTTCCAAATCTTTAATAGAATCTAATACTTCTAATCATGTCTGAAAAACACCATTTGTCTTTCCATGTATAACTACATAATACTTAAATCTTTTTTCTTGATTTTTGTCTATAAAATATTGGCATAAGGCATTTATGGCTGCTATAAAATATTTAGTGTCTTTTTAATTATATGATATCCATAAATTATCGATCAAACACCTTTTATTATATGCTATCCATAAATTATCGATCAAATGTCTATCTTTTTTAATTAAGCAATTAGATAGACAGATATTTGAGTTAACGTGGATTCCATATTAAAAAGGGAAAATGAATATGTATAGCCACCCTCGAAATAATAGTTGTGTGTATATATATATATATATATATATATATATATATATATATATATATATTATGGATGTCATATATAAAAGATATAGAAATTTTATACATTTTTTCGGGTATCGAGTATAAATAGTTTTGACGCGGCCTAAAAGTGATAATACCGTAAAAATAGCATGGGCTAGCCAATTTTTGGACTGGTCATTCAAAAATAGCCAGCGCTTGCCAAGTCATTGAAAAATAGCCACTATTTTACTGCAATAGTGACCGGTTCAGCATAATATACTGGAGTTCAGTGCACCTGTGTATGAATTTCCAGCATATTATGCTGGAACTCCAACACGCGGAAAGTTCCAACATAATATACTGGAGATTCGAGCACCTGTGTATGAGCTTCCAGCATATTATGCTAGACCGATATACTTTGCAAAAACTCCAGTATAATATACTGGAATTCCAGTATACTATGCTGGAGTATTTTTCTGATTTTGAACAGTGTTTTCGTTCAGATTTATCTTTACACTAAAAGTGGCTAAATTTCAATTACTTTTGAAACTTTGTCTATTTTTGAATGAACACTTGTAAATCTAGCTATTTTTAAATTTCCACGATAATACCCCTATTAAAAATTGGTGAGCCCAGTTCTTTGTCCAGTCCAATCTTTCTCAAAAATCAGATATCTATCACTTTGTTTGGGCTGAGCATACCCATTATATACAAAGGAAATTTTCAAAAATGTAACTTCTATAAGAGTATATTCCATTATCTACAACTATTATTGAATTCACGTTTTGTACAATATAAGTGCACTCATTTTATATAACTAATGAACGGTCCAGTGTTACACCTTATATTTTCGTACGTAAAAGTGCATCTTAAGCAAACTAATGTAGAAACGAAATTGAGATAATATTTGAAAGTATATAAAGTAAGTTAATCATGTTACCTCGGAGGTTACAAATATTGAAGATCATAAACAACAAGTACAAAGAGGGTTGGAAGGTTCAGAAGCTAAAGGAATTGAAGAAAATAATATTTCGTCGAAAGTCGACAAGTTGGAAATATTATAACATGTACTTTTGGGATGAGACTAGAGAGATTAACATGATAATGAGATGTTATGAATTATGTTAGTCATATGATAGTCGGGTGTTATGTTTAGAAGTCAAGCGAGTTGTGGAGCAAAAGTCGATGAAAGTCATCACAAGTTACGTTAAAACGTTTTACTGAAACTTCGGGTCAAATGTAACTGCGATTTTCTCCCAATATACTTATATTTATGGGGTGTTCCACCTATCAAATTGAAGATCTATGAGTCTATGTTCTAACTCATTAAACGTTTTGTCAATACGATATTGGAGTAGAGAGATATGAGCATTTTTGCGAGACTATGCAGACTACTAGATGACAAGTAAGTATGTCACCTACTTGCTTAAATGAGAGTCTAAAAATGGGCCAGTTCGGGTCGTCCAAAGAGGCCTTTTAAAGGCATATTTATTTCATATATTATATTGATAATAGGGTATAATAACCAGACATAGCTCTTCAAAAATGCTCCTAAAAATTGCCCACAAACCCTAGTTGATTTTCTCTCCCTTTCAAGTTCTAATTGGAGGTAAAACCTAGAGTTTGAAGAACCGAGATAGGAGATGAGTTATACAACAAATAAGGTAAGTTTTATGCTCTCTTTCATCCATATTTTTCTGTTGTAAATACATGGTAAGTATTACTATATTTTTAAGAACTCACAGGGCGGTGATCGGAAGCCGTGAGTTCGAGTTATTCACTTATAGCAGACTGTTTTGTGGACTGTTGGGATGACTATTTTACTACTTTTTTGTGGAGTTTTGGAGGAGGAAGTGTGTATAGAAACACCACATAAATTCAGGGTGGTGGGATGGTCGTTTGTCGATATTAATTTGGGTTGTTTGACACTACTCTGGTGGTCGTTTTGTGTATGAAGAGATTGGGGTGTGTTGGGCTGTTTTGTAGAATTTTGTGGTGTATATAAGGTTGGAGAATTAAGTATATATGTTGTTATTGTTGTGTTCTTATATTTTTGGTGTTATCTTGATTTGGAGGACGTAAGGATTATAGGGGAGATGCTGCCTGTTTTAATACAAAATAAGCTTGTTGTTCGTTGTACGATAGTTGTACCTTTCGTAACTTAATGATAGTATTATTATCGTTGTTATAGATTAAGGTGCGACGAGGTGAGTTCAACTTGGTGATTGGAAAGACTGTGATAAGGTATGTTAAGGCTAAGCCCTTCCTTCATTTTGGCATGATCTCGTAACTATATGTGTTTGATAACGAGGCATAAAGAGAAGTTCATACTCCTGAATTGATATACATTATCCTAGTCTCATAAGTTATAGTATTCTCCCTTATAGGGACTTTATATTCAATTGAATATTGCCTTTTTCCAGTCAAGAAAGCATAGGGTCTATATACATACAATATTACAGTATTTTCACCACCATCGAGCTATAATCGGTGGGCGGGCCTCTATTGGGAAACCTCTAATCTGATGGTTAGTTATAAACCCAGCCTATTGTGGTCGAGCGCCTATGAGCGAGCTCAGAATGGCTGAGATACAGAGCCTAGTATGATTGAGCGCCTATGAGCGATCCTACTATGATCGAGCAGTTACACGTACCTAGCCTTATAGGCCAGCCATTTATTTTACTTACTATATTGAGAGAGTTGAGTCAGTATCAGCAGGTAAGTATATTTCTAGATCATGTTTGACTCCCAGTTACTTTCAATTATAATATTATCATTTCAGTTTTCAGCTTGCAGTTATTTATTGCCTTACATATTCGGTACATTATTTCGTATTGACGTCCCTTTTTTGGGGACGCTGCATTTCTTGCGTGCAAGTTCAGATAGACAGACGGGTAGACCTCCTTTGTAGGTGTTCCCCGAGTTCAGCTTGATCGGTAAGCTCCACGTCCTTCGGAGTTTTCGGGTCTAGGGTTTTGTGTAAATATTCTATATGTATGTATATAATTTATGGGTAGGTCGGGGCCCTATTTCGATCACAGTACATCCTTTAGTAGAGGCTTGTAGACATATCCTGTCAGTTAGTGCAGTATGTTGGATTTGTAGCCTTGTATGTATGTTTTGTTGGTTTGTCAGTTGTAGTAGTTATAACTTCCTTGTTGGCCCAGCTTCATTGATGTTTAGTCAGCGCTAGTTTCCATTCAGTTTTATATTTTTCTTCGCAAATTGTCTTGCAATGTGGCCCTATGGCCAAATTATGACATTATATGTTCAGAGTCCCTTAGTCGCAAGTTGGTATGCTATGCTAGGTGAGGCACCGGGTGTCGGTCTCGCCCCCAAGTTTGGGGCATGAAAAAATTTATATCCGAGCAGTTATGTCCTAGGGAATCTACAAGTCGTATCTAGTAGAGTCTTGTTTATATATGTGTTGCACACCACATTATATAAGCAGGGAACTATAGGTCATTTAGGAGTTGGTTACCTTTCTTTCAAATCTAAATCGTGTTCTAGAACTGAGTTATAGGAAATTTGAGTTAAACTTACGTGTTGGTGTTTGCATACACAGATGACGGTGACTAGGAAGACTACAACTAGATAGAGGAGAGATACATCAGTAGGTGAAGGGACCAGTAGGGTACCCCCAGTAGAGGGGCCCAGTCTGAGGCTCAGGGCGAGACCTCTACTCAGCCATTACCGGCTCCTCCACTACCTGAGGAGATTCCTATGGATACCACACATCCAGTTCCCCCTGCACTTACATCAGATCAGGACTTGAGGAGTGTAGTGCATTTATTGACACAGTTGGTAGCTACCCAGCAACAAGCTAGGGCATCAGCTAGGGCAAGATCTTCTGAGGGGTCTGGGAGTCCAAGGGTCTGAGAGTTTATTTCTTTGAATCCCCCAGAGTTCATGGGGAAAATCAGAGGGAGGACCAACAGGATTTCATAGATCAGCTTCACAGGATATTTCTGGTTATGCATGCCATACAGAAAGAGGCAGTTGAGCTAGAACCTTTTCGCCTCCGTGATATAGCCATCCTTTGGTACGAGGGATGGGAGAGGTCCATGAGACGTGATGCACCTCCAGCTATTTGGGAGAATTTTTCAGATGCCTTCCTTGGCCAGTTTTACCACGGGAGATCCGACAGGCTTGGGTCGATCAGTTTCTAGCCCTCAGGCAGGAAAATATAAGTGTTAGAGAGTATAGTCTCTATTTTGACTCATTGGCCAGATATGCACCATCCATAGTTTCTATTATGCAGGACAGGATCCACAGGTTTATGCAGGGTTGGCCAAGAGTTGATTGAGGCATGTGCCACCGCTGTATTGCAGGATAGTATGGATATCTCCCAGATTCAGGAATTCGCCAAGAATATAGAACGGGGTAGGCGTCGGCAGCAGGGTACATAGAGGACTGAGCAAGGGCAACGTAACAGAATTTCCCAGGCCTCAAAAGCAGTCTCAGGGTAGTTATAAGACCTACTACTTTGTACGGCTACCTAGGCCTCTGCCACTTCAGTTACAGGGTTACATGTATGACTGATATACTCAGTCAGGACGAAGTGAGAGTTCACGGGCGTCAAGTTTGCAGCGATAATGAGGTTCAGGGCATACATGGTCATTTTTGTTGCGGTGTGACATCTGTGGTAGAGGAAACTTGGGCTAATGTCGAGCAGGTTTTGATGCTTGTTTTACATGTGGGCGTCCGGGGCGTATGATGTGAGATTGTCCAAATAGAGATTCTGGGGGTTTGGCACAACCAGCGAGTCCAGCAACAAGATCATCTATGTCCGTGCATCCTTCAGGGCGCGTGTCTCAGTCTTCGGCTAGTAGAGGTCGAGGCAGAGGTAGAGGTTCTAATTCTGGTGGTAATCAGAACAATATCTATGCTTTAGCGGGTCGACAAGACCAAGAGTCTTCACCAGACGTTGTGACAGTTATAAAGGTAGACACTCAGAAGATTGAGGCCGCGAAATCTTGGCCTAGACCTGCCACTCCGATAGAGGTTCATAGCTTTCTAGGCTTAGCATGAAACTACCAGAGGTTCATAGAGGGGTTTTTATCCCTTTCTACACCATTGATGAAGTTGACGCAGAAATAAACTAAGTTTCAGTAGATGGAAGCTTGCGACCGGTGTTTCCAAGAGCTTAAGAACAAGTTGACCTCAGCACCAGTTCTAATACTTCCAAAGGGTCCGGAGGGTTATGTCGTGTATTGTGATACCTCAGGTGTTGGGTTAGGATGTGTCCTGATGCAACATGGGAAGGTAATTGCCTATGATTCAAGGCAATTAAGGAAGTACGAGAGGAATTATCCAACTCACCACCTCGAGTTAGCTGCGATTGTCCATGCACTTAAGATATGGCGGCATTATTTATATGGTGTTCATGTTGATGTATTTATAGATCATAAAAGCCTTTAATATATCTTCAAGCAAAAAAAGTTGAATTTGCGATAGAGGAGATGGCTTGAGTTATTGAAATATTATGATGTTAACATTCTCTAACATCCAGGGAAAGCTAATGTTGTAGAAGATGCCTTAAGTTGCCGATCTATGGGTATCTTAGCACATGTAGAGGCCGAGAAAAGACAATTAACTAGAGATATTCATCAATTGGCTTGTTTGGCGGGTTCAGTTAGTATATTATGTTGATGGTGGATTTGTACTCCAAAACATTGCAAAATCACCTCTTATAGTTGAAGTCAAGGAAATGTAGTAAGAGGACCCAGAATTGGTCGAGTTGAGAGAGTGAGTTCCGCAATAGAAGAACTGTTGTTAGAGCTCAAGTGAGATGGGGTTCTCAGATACAGGGGTTGTCTGTGTGTTCCAGATGTAGCAGGGCTACGAAACAGGATTATGTTAGAGGCACATTATTCGTGGTACTCCATTCATCCTGGGTCGACAAAGATGTATCATGACATTAAGGATGTGTATTGGTGAAACGATATGAAGAATAACATTGCTGAGTTTGTCGCCCAGTGTCCTAGTTACCTACAGGTGAAGGTAGAGCATCAAAAGCCCGGAGGGCTAATGCAGACTATAGAGATCCCGACGTGGAATGGGAGGCGGTAAACATGGACTTTTTCATGGGTTTACCTCGTTCTTATCGTAAGTTTTATTCCAAATGGGTGATAATCGATAGACTCACAAAATTAGCTCGTTTCCTGCCGGTCAGATCTACATATACCGCAAAATATTATGCAAAGTTATATGTTAAGGAGATAGTGCATCTACACGGAGTACCAATATCTCTTATATCTGACTGTGAGGCCTAGTGTACAACACATTTTTGGAGGTTATTTCAGAGAGGTATAGGGAGTCAGGTAAATCTCAGCACAACTTTTCATCCACAGACTGATGGACAAGTCGATCGCACAATTCAGGCGCTCGAGGATATGTACGAGCATGTGTGTTGGATTTTAAAAGAAGTTGGGATGAACATCTACTTCTTATCAAGTTTTCATATAATAATAGTTACCACTCCATTATCCAGATGGCTTCGTACGAGGCTTTGTATGGGCGTAAGTACAGATCACTTATATGGTGGTTCGATGTTGGAGAATTTGGGTTACATGGGCCAGACCGGTTCAACAGGCTGTAGAGAAAGTAAAGCTTATCGGGGAGCGACTGTTGACGGCTCAGAGTCATCAGAAGTTATATTCTGATGTGCGACGACATGACTTAGAATTCAGGGTTAATGATTGGGTATTCTGAAAGGTATCACCCATGAAGGGCGTGATGAGGTTTTGCAAGAAAGGCAAGTTTATCCCACGGTATATTGGGCCTTATAGGATCATTCAAAGAGTGGGACAAGTAGCTTTAAGTTAGAGTTTCCCTTAGAATTGGAGTCTGTCCATCCGGTTTTTCACGTATCTATGCTACGGAAGTGCATTGGTGATCCTACCTGAGTGGTGCCTACGGATGATGTACAAATTACGGATGAGTTTTCCTACAAGGAAATTCCAGTTGTCATCCTTGACCGACAAATCTGCAAGCTACAAAATAAGGAGGTAGCCTCCGTGAAGGTTTTATGGAGAAGCAAGAATGTGGAAGAGATGACGTGGGAAGCGAAGGAAGAAATAAAGTCTAAATACCCCCACCTATTTCAAACTAAAGATATGGATCGATATAGGATACATCAGCACAACTCTATTCAGGCCAGTAGCTCATCGGGTAAGCTCTTATTTTTTACTTTCAGTATTTATGATTGATGACCGTGTGAGGTCAAGTGTGTTATTTATAGAAATCGGTCATGTGTGGCATGTATAGTATGTTTTCAGGTTGCGTGCAGGTTGGTTTTAGTCTAGTGTACAGAGGAGACTCTGGAAATATTTTCCAAGGTCTCTAAGAGTAAACATTCGAGGATGAATGTTCCCGGGGGGAATGATGTTACACCCTATATTTTCACACGTAAAAGTGCATCGTAAGAAAACTAATGTAGGACCAAAAATGATATCATATTTGAAAGTATATAAAGTAAGTTAATCATGTTTCCTCGGAGGCTACGAATATTGAAAATCATGAACAACAAGTACAAAGAGGGTTGGAAGGTTCAGAAGCTAAAGGAATTGAAGAAAACAATATTTCGTCAAAAGACGACAAGTTGGGAATGTTATAACATTTACTTTTGGGGTGAGACTAGGGAGCTTAACATGATAAGGAGGTTATGTTATGATTTATGTTAGTCGTATGATAGTCGTGTGTTATGTTTTGAAGTCAAGAGAGTTGTGGAACAAAAGTCGATGAAAGTCATCATAAGTTACGTTCATAAGTTTTACTGAAACTTTAGGTCAAATGTAACTGCCATTTTCTCCTAATATACTTAGAGTTATGGGGTGTTAAACCTATCAAATTGAACATATATCAGTATATGTTCTAATGCATTAAACCCTTTGCCAATACGACATCAGAGTAGAGAGATATGGGCATTTTTACGAGACTGCACGGACTGCTAGGTGACAAGTAGGTGTGTCACCTGCTTGCTTAAATGAGGGTCCAAAAATGGGCCAGTTTGGGTCGTCCAAAAAGGATTTTAAAAGCCTATTTCCTTCATATATTATACTGATAATAGGGCATAATAACCAGACATAAGCTCTGCCAAAATCCTCCCAAAAATTGCCCACAAACCCTAGTTGATTTTCTCTCCCTTTCAAGTTCTAATTGGAGGTAAAACTATAGTTTGGAGAACCAAGATACGAGCCGAGTTATCCAACAAATAAGGTAAGTTTACTTCTCTCTTTCATCCATACTTTTCTGCTGTAAATGCATGGTAAGTGGTTTTATATTTGTAAGAACTCACAGGGCGGTGATCGGAAGCCGTGGGTTCGAGTTATTTACTTGCAGCGGACTGTTGGGATGACTGTTTTACTACTTTTTTGTGGAGTTTTGGAGGAGGAAGGGTGATGAGAAACACCGCATAAATTCAGGGTGGTGGGCTGGTCATTCGTAGTAACATTTTCGGTCTGTTTGACACTACTACGGTGGTCGTTTTGTGTATGAAGAGATTGGGGTGTATTGGGCTATTTTGTAGTATTTTGTGGTGTATATAAGGTTGGATAATTTAATTAGTGGTTGGGTATGTGTTCTTTATTTGAAATTGGTTATATTTCATGATTCCATCTTCATTTTTATCATTTAATTAGTGGTTTGAGTTGGGGAAAATAAGGATTTTGAGAAAATCTTTCAAAAAAGTAAATGAGGATTTGAAGGGCGATTCAATATTAGAATTTGATAATTTTGGTCGGATTGGACTCATATCGGAATGGGTGTTCGGTTTTTGTGAATTTTATCGGATCCCGAGGTGCGGACTCGATGGTTGACTTTTGGGTTTTTATTAAAGATTGAAGCTTTATTATCTGAAATTATTTCCTATGAGTTATGATTTGAAGTTATTTTGGCTAGATTTGTGCCGCACGGAGGTTGTTTCACTCGAGAAGGTCTTGTTAGAGTATCGGTCTAGCTTATTTGAGGTAAGTGTCTTGCCTAGCTTTGTGTGAGGGAGACTAATCCTTAGGATTCGAGTTTATTGTGCTAAAATGTGTTACATGAAAGCTGTGTACGCAAGGTGATGAGTGGGTACACGGGCTATAGGTGGTATTTGACCAGTTTAGGTACTCTAGATCTTTCCATGTCTTTAATTGAGTTGCCCTGACAGGTTATGTCTATCACTGTTATTCTTCTCCTACATGCTTTATTTGATGTTGTTAGCACTTATTGTACCCCTTACTTGTCATTTTTCCCTTCCATGCTTTAGTTGAGGTTATTGCCTTTCTTATTGACTTGTTACCTTTTAATTGTTAAGTCCCTTCCATGACTTCATGCTTATCTGCTACTTGCCTTAATTGTCGTAATTGCACACCTTAGTGGTCACGTGCTTCACTTGTCCTATAGCTTTTTGTAATATTTGTCGAGTTCCTTGATATTTAGTGATTCCTTCATTGTCGTGTACGCATACCCTATGATTGTAGAAATTCTTGTAAATTAAATATTGAATTGTTGATGTTATTGATTTATTTATGGATTAGGTTACACACCGCAACCAGTGAAATAAGGGTGGACTCATATTGATACAGTTAGATCGGGTTGAGTGCCACAACATGTGAAATAAGGATGGATTTATATTGATACGGTGGGATCAGGTTGCACACTGCAATAGGTGAAATAAGGGTGAATTGATATGGTGAAATAAGGGAGAATTATGATATTGACTATGATTATATGGTGGGGTCGGGTTGCGCCACGTAACATATATATTTACTTATTATTATTGATATTTACATGGTGGAATAAGGGGGGATTGTGTTGTATGGTGGTATCGGGTGCGCGCCGCAACAATTTATGTATTTTTATTCCTTGTTGTATTATGTTGTCTTCGGTATTTCATACGATACTTTGAGGATTGGTATTTCCGGTTTTTTCAGTTGTCGAGGATTGAGTTGTTTTCATTTGTTTACTGGTTTGTCGTCATTTCCTGTTTTCCTTTCCTATTACTATTATTTTGGTGAATTGATTTTCAAGATGAATTTAGTATGTTGAGTCATTATCACATACTGTGTTGAGTTGTTAGTAACATAACGGTTTTAACTAAAAGAATTAATAACATGCTTACCCTATGTGACTCTTATGTTAAAACTCTTCGTTTCATTCAGTAGCTTAATATTTTTAATAGTCGTTACATTTCACTTTAAGTGATTTCTCAACTTAATCTCCTTACCCTATCTGATGTTTGTACTTTACTTAAAAAGGAATTGCTATTATCTTTTAATTTATTAAATTCTATTTTCAAATCAATATCTTATTTGATGCCTTATTTTATTTGAAATTTTTTTTATCTTCACCCAAATATTTTTCAAATAAACTTATTTTCTCATTGGTTTCCTGTTTGGTTCAGAAACTGAAATTTTACTTTATTATATATGAATAGATCCCTCGAATATCATTTACTAGCATTTGACACGGATAATACGTACCTGGTAGCACGTGAATTTTGTTGTGCGAAAGTGATATGAAAAATTTCTGGCACAAGGTGCCATGTGTGTTTGGAAGTCGAGATTTATGATATGAGATTACGAGAAGTGAGATGGTCTAAATTCGTGTATGAGGAATGATATGATTAGTTGAGTGGTCATCAGTTTTCCTACTTGAACACATTCATACTTTATCTGTACCCCCACTATATTGTTGCTTAATTACTTGGTTATTTCTCGTTGCCTTTCTTGTTCCCATTATCTTTACTATTGATTGTAATTTGAATTATTTATGATATTGGCCTTACATTGATATTCTTTCCTTGTTAGATTTTTGTCAAATCATGCACAGGTTTACATGTCTGGTAGGTACTTTGACATGGCCTAATCACTACTCTACCGAGGTTAGGCATGATACTTACTGGGTACCTGGGTGGTGTACTCATGCTACGCTTCTACATAATTTTGTGCAGAATCAGGTACTTAGGATCGAGTTGGTTTTGAGACTTATGCTTGTGTGGCTGGAGACTTCAAAGTTCACCCGATGGACGTTCGCATGCTCCGAAGTCACTTTCTGTTGTATTTATTTCCATTGTTCCCAATTACTCCAGAACATTGATGTATTTATTATATATAGTTACTCTTAGAAAAGCTTTTGACTTGTACTACAGATTTTGGGTTTACGTAACTGTTGTGGCTTAGTGATGTTGTTACAAATATTATTTAAGGTATAGAAGTTAAATTAGTTAAACTCCATTAATAACAAACAAGTGTTAGTCTTAGGTTCATAGGTGTTACGAGTCATAAGCAAGTTCATATGCTTAGGTTCATAGATGCCATCACATCATCCTATAAAGGGAAATTGGGGACGTGACAAGTTGGTATCAAATTTATAGGTTCATAGGTGCTACGAGTCATAAGCAGGTTTAGTAGATTCTTGCAGATCTGTACGGATACGTCTATGCTTATCTTCGAGAAAGTACGAAACTATTAGGAAATTTCCACTTCTTTCATTCCTTATCGTGCGGTATCGATTCAGCTTGAAGCATACATCTTATATTCCTTTGCATCCACTCATGTATGATATTGTGCACTCGGTATCAGCTTTGCGCCAATGGTTCGTGATACTGCGAATGGGCTACGAGGGAGCCAGTGATGCTCAAACATTGTCTTAATGTGTCATCTAGACTGAGGATGCGAAGGTATTGAGAGACTATTCAGTTGTTCACGTGGGGGTGCAATGATTTCTGGCATCTGGTTGATAAGTACGGGCTTGGGAAGGTATAATTGGTTGGCTAGTCATCGCGATCGTGGTAGGGTCACGATGTGGATGTTTTGAGGATAGTTTAGAGAGTGATTCGTATGGGATTTCTATTCAGTGGAAGGTACATATTACCATTCAAGGCATTAGAGGAAGCAAGTTTGACTGTCATGAGGATGGGCATGTGCTTAGTAGATGACTTGGGGTATCTCATGATTGGTGTTGCACGGGTTATGAAGGTTAGTTTTGTGGATCATCGGATGTTGTTTCCTATGGTTTCTGTAACAACCCGGCCGGTCGTTTTGAGCTCTAGAGCATCGTTCAGTAGTTTGAAGTCATGAGCAGCTCCGTTTCCGGTATTATGAATTGTAGGTGTGGTCGGAATTGAATTTCGGGAAGTTTAGAGTTAATTTGGAAAGAAAATTCTCATTTCGGAAGCCTTAAGTTAGAGAAATTGACTAAGATTGGGATTCTGAGTAAACAACCTCGGAATTAGGATCTGAAGGTTCCAGCAGGTTCGTATGATGATTTCGGACTTGGGCGTATGTCTGGATCGAGTTTTGGATAACCCGGGAGCGTTTTGGCGTATATTGTGGAAGTTAGTGTTTTAGAAAGATTTCATAAATTTGGTTGGAAAGCATTTCAGAGTTATTGATGTCCGTTTGGGATTCCGAGCCTGAGAATATCTTCGTATGATGATTCTAGAGTTGGGAGCACGATCATAAGTGAATTCGGACGTCCGTAGGGTATTTTGAAGTCATTTGGCTAAGGATAGAAATTTGAAAATTTTTGAGAAATCCGACCGGAAGTGAAAATTTTGATATCGGGGCCGGAATGAGATTCCAGAAGTTGGAACAGGTCCGTAATGTCGAATATGACTTTTGTGCAACATTTGGGGTCAACCGGTTGTGATTTGATAGGTTTCAGCATCGAATATAGAAGTTGGAAATTTCAAGTTCATAAAGTTTGAATTTTAGTGCGATTCGTGATTTCGGCATTGTTTGGTGTGATTTGAGGCCTCGATCAAGTCCACATTATGTTTTGGAACAGGTTGGTGTAATTGGACGGGGTCCCGGGGGCCTCGGGTGGATTTCAGATGGTTAACTGATCAAGTTTGGAGTTTGAAGAAATGCTGAGATTGTTGTCATCTAGTGTGACCACACCTGCGAGGCTTTGGCCGCAGGTGCGGCTGTGGCGCCACAAGTGCGAGTTTTGGCTGGAGATGAGGAAGTCGCAGGTGCGGGAGTTTGGGCGCACCTACAGGAGCGCAGGTGCTGGATCGCAGGTGTGGAAATGAGGCCTGGGCATAATGTTTTAAAACGGGAATTTTGACAATTCTCCTCCTATTTTCATTTGGTATGGGAGATTGTGGAGAGCTTCAAGGAGGGATTGTTTTCAAGGATCACAAGGTAAGTTATCCCAACTCTTTTTAAGTTAAACTCATGGTCTAGGTACATATTTGAGTATGGGAATTTGTGGAAAATATGGAATTTTGAAGAAAAACCTAGAAATTTGGTAATTTTGATTCTAGCCACGAATTTGAGCATGAAAATTAGAGTAAACTGTATATTTGAGCTAGTAAGTCTATGGGTAGAGTTTATCTTCGAGAAATTTCGGAATCCAGGCACGTGGGCCCGAGGGCATTTTGGTCAATACTTCGAGCGGAGATGAGAATTTATATTGTCTGAATTTTTACAAGTATTAGGGTATATTTTCATTGGTTTGCCCGTTATTTAGCTAGTTTTGGAGCGCTGTGCATCAATTGGAGTCGTCGGAAGGGCTTGGAAGCCGATTATGGAATTTCGAAGCGAGGTTAGTCTCATTTCTAACTTTGTGAGGGGGAATTGTCCCCCTGGGTGAACTAATTAAATATGTGCTACTATTTGTGGGGGCTATGTGCGCACGAGGTGACGGGAGTCCGTGCGTAGCTACTATTATGCTTATGTTCGGGTAGCCTAGGACCCACTAGCATGCTTTACTTGATGTACTTGCATATTTGTTGGTAAAACGAGACTCTCTAATCTCATTGAATTAGTAAATGAATACTTAGGTAGGTTAAACTTCTTTTTCTTAATCATGTAAAAAGAGAATGTATCCTTCTTCGACTAATTATTCCTTGATAAATTCCAAATTTACTGCTTGAGTGGACCTATTTATATGCGGTTACCCGAGTCGCAGGTATGATTCGCGAGCAGGGTAACTCTATAATTCATATGTAACCGCTTTGCATGTATGATCCGCGAGCGGGGTAAATCCTCTTACCACACTCTTATGGGATCGGGCCGTTCGCCTCGGCAGAATTTATGTACCACACTCTTATGGGATCAGGCCATTTGCGGCAGGATTTATGTACCACACTCTTATGTGATCGTGCCATTCGTCTCGGCAGGATTTATGTACCACTCTCTCATGGGAGCGGGCCGTACGCCACAACGGATTGAAAGATACATCTATGGTTCGCGTCGTTCGACCCTTCGACAGTGCATAGTTTACTTTTATGTTGGATCGGGTCGTACGCCTCGGCATTTCCTTTCCTATGTACTTACTATCCTCATTGAATCGTGCATAATGTTTGGCTAGAAGCTGGTGTACCTAAGGGTTTTCCCTAAATTGAAGTATAATAACCTTTTGGTGAAGCCGTATCTATGTATATGTTTTGGTTACAAAAGTAAATTGTAAATTGAGAGCTGAATAAAGTGTAAGGAAGGGATCGTACCGTGTAATTATACCCGTTTGATATATACTCTTACTTTGTTTCGTATTGGTTCATTTCATTACTATACCTGATATTAATTGACTTCTATCAAGTTTCTAATTCGACCTCTTACCACTACATCTCTGAGGTTAGGCGGGATACTTACTGAGTACATGTTGTTTTCGTAATCATGCTACACTTGCTGTGCATTTTGTTGCATGGGTACCTTCATAGAAAAGTGGCTGACTTGGAGACTTAGACGGGCTGCATCATCCGGAGACGACCCACAGCTGGCAGAGTCTTCCACGTATGTATTTTTTATTTTCCAACTTGTATCTCGGACAAGCTTTGTAATAATTGTATAAATTCTTAGAAATTGGTCATGTACTTGTGTCACCGGGTTCTGGGATGTGTTTGGGGTGTGTTTTATCAAAATGGAATATTGGACTGTTATTTCAACTTAATGGATTTTATTTAGATATTACGTGTTAAGTGAAAGGTAATGATTTCAAAAAACAAATTGCTAAAACTGGAAATTTAACTTAACCATTTAATGATTGGCTTGCCTGACAGTGGTGTCCGGCGCCATCACGACCTTATGGATTTTGGGTCATGACAACATGGTATCAGAGCTCTAGGTTCCCTTAGGTTTCACGAGTCATGAGCAAGTCTAGTAGAGTCTTGCGGATCGATACGTAGACGTCTGTACTTATCTTCGAGAGGCTACAGGGCTGTTAGGAGTACTTCCCTTCTTGATTCCTCATTGTGCGATTTGATTCCCTTAAGGCTTGTGCCTATGTTTCTTCCTACTCAATCTTATACGTCGCGAAGCGCTTTCTATAAATTAGGAATTGTAATGGTTCTTCAGATATGGTGCGTGATGTTTTTCGTACATAGTGGTTTGGGCTGATGTTGTCGCCCTGCAGAAGGATATTATGTTGTTCCAGCTCAGTAGTTGTGTTTCTGAGAGCCTTGAGGCTATGCTCAGGTAGTGATGATGTTTAAGATTGGTTATCGCGTGATATGAGTGCAGATAGTAGGATGCTTGCCCATATGTAGGAGAAATGAAGGACTTGAAGGGAGGCCTTCTCAGAGTGTGATTTCTAGATTTAAGTATTTTAGTTCTGGCAGAGGAAAGGCATTGGGATTATAAATGGTCAGGATTTGGGTTGATAAAGTAGTAAGTTTTGGTGTTTTCAAGTAAGGTGGGATATTCACCTGTGATGTAATATCGTCGTCATTGATTGAATAGAGTGTGTTAAGTTCATCAGTGCCATGGTTTCTTCGGTTTCTCGGGGTCAGAGTATTGAAGAATGCGGTTGGAAGAGGTCGTGAGGTGCAGTGGTTCAGTATTGGATAAGTATTGATGATGAAGGCAGCTCGAGAAAGATGATCCTCAGAGAGTTTGAAGTTGTGGTGACATGCTGGTTTAAGATCTACAGAGAATGATATTGAATTGGGAAGAATACGATGATGGAAGTCAGATGGTGCTTAAAGGAATCAGGTTAACCAAAGTGGGAGAGCGGCAGCATAGTGGTGAAATAAAGGATGTTGTAGCGCATTTAGTAGATGTCCATGAGAAGCGAACGGACTGGTAAAGTTGGTGAATGAGAACATGCCTAGGATGAAGTATTGATGTCCTAGAGATGGTGCAATACAGCGTCGTTGGAAGGTTTCAGTTGGTGATTTACACAGGTGGGTTGTCTCCTGTGAGTAGGTTAGTGGTTGTGTGATTGGCAAGTTTCTGTGAGGGATTCTAGTGGCTATTCGGTAGGAGGCAGAATGGGCAAATGATGCTACAGAATCTGAGTATTTAGAGAATGCTGACAGGAGAATTCGGAAGAAATGGGAGGATTGGTCGAGCAGGATCATGTTAACAAAGGAGAAAGGATCTCAACAGGGTCTAGAGTGGTGCAAGGAGTAGCTTCGGGCTAAGTGGGGGAGTCCCACCGCCTGCTGTTGGGTTGTAGGGTTGTCTTCTCATGGGGTTACTATTTTTTCTGAGGCGATTAAGGATGATTAAAAGAAGATAGATTGGTTAACCATGGTTGGAATGGCACATGTACGACAGTGATCAGTTTCGTCAGTGTGATTAAATTATGCATGTGGTTTGGGCCAGTGTGTGCGGGGCTTGTCGGTCGTCGTACTAGATTTCATGTGGGAGCATTCGAGTGTTATGGCCTGTCAGGTGTAGGCGGATCCCGAAAGGTTTATGGTGGTTCAGACCATTACTTAAGGATTTGCATGTTGGGTGATTGTGAGAATTCACTTGACTGTTGTTATTGTTCTCTTGAATTGAGGTAAGTAAGAGGTTTCTATATGATGAGGTGTTTCCCCTATTAGTGGTTCAAGAGTTATGATGGACTTCTTGCGCTATTTCATATTGGCATGTTAGGTGCAGTAGTCAGTGTGGAGCTGGAAGTAAGGACCAAGGTTGCGGTTCGGTGTTGACAAGGATGTCTTGAGCTCGGATGAGCAAGAAAATGTGACTTTAAAGTTCAGAGTAAGATGGTGTTATCTTCAGTGCCACCTAAGATCGATATTCAGTGAAAGAGGCCTTGTACCCCAGTCATGGATTCTTAATGTGTTTTGCAGCATTAGTGTGGTCGGTGGTATGGAGGTGCAAACTTGTTACCTCATTGAAGGTCATGGGAGCGTGACCACGGGAAGATGGTATAAGTGTGACAGGTAGTTACCTGATTGATTGAAGATTTAGACCAAGTATAAAGGGGTGCAATATTGCTTATTTGGGAATTTATGCATGGAAGGCGTTCAGTTCAGTTGGTTGTGGATTGTAGGATGTTCGTCTCGGCTATGATGGTTGTTCTTGCGTGTTATGAGAGGAAGTGGGTTACTATGGACCCAAGTAAGGCTATTAGCCTAGTTCATTGCAAGCAGAATCGNATATATATAAGGTGCATTGGGAGCATCGGAGTGGTGGAATTTTGGCTATTAAGGTTCGGGGAAATGTCATTGTGATTGGATGATGAAATATGCGGTGTATGGCGCTAAATTCAGCAAAAGTATGCAGTCATGTTTTGGTACCTTGTGTGGTAGTTGATACGGTGATTCTATATTGGAAATAGGTCTGGCAGAGAAATTTCAGGTGTTGGAACTGGGTTCTGAGCTTATTGTATGGATAAAAGAGGATATCTTCAGATTTGATCAAGCTAATATGCTAAAACTGGGTTGTGGTAGCACGGGCAGGTGCACGAGGTGTTAAACGGTGATTTCAGATAACTCCAAAGCAGTTCTTAGCACGTTCGAGGAAGAACGCCCATTTAAGTGGGGGAGAATGTAACGACCCGACCGGTACGTTTCCGGTATTATGACTTGTAGGTGTGGTCGGAATTGAATTTCGGGAAGTTTAGAGTTAATTTGGAAAGAAAATTCTCATTTCGGAAGCATTAAGTTGGAGAAATTGACTAAGATTGGGATTCTGAGTAAACGACCTCGGAATCAGGATCTGAAGGTTCCAGCAGGTTCGTATGATGATTTCGGACTTGGGCGTATGTGCGGATCGGGTTTTGGATGACCCGGGAGTGTATCAGCGTATATTCTGGAAGTTAGTGTTTTAGAAGGATTTCATAAATTTGGGTTCGAAAGCATTTCAGAGTTATTGATGTCCGTTTGGGATTCCGAGCCTGAGAATAGCTTCGTATTGTGATTCTGGAGTTGTGAGCGCGATCAGAAGTGAATTCGAATGTCCGTAGGTTATTTTGAAGTCATTTGGCTAAATATAGAAATTTGAAGGTTTTTGAGAAATCCGACCGGAAGTGGAAATTTTGATATCGATGTTGGAATGCTTGGAATAGGTCTGTAATGTCGAATATGACTTGTGTGCAAAATTTGGGGTCAATCGGTTGTGATTTGATAGGTTTCGGCATCGAATGTAGAAGTTGGAAATTTCAAGTTCATAAAGTTTGAATTTTAGTGCGATTCGTGATTTCGGCATTGTTTGATGTGATTTGAGGCCTCGAGCAAGTCCACATTATGTTTTCAAACAGGTTGGTGTAATTAGACGGGCCTCGGGTGGATTCCGGGTGATTAACGGATCAAGTTTGGAGTTTGAAGAAGTGCTGACATTGCTGGCATCTGGTGTGACCGCACCTGCGAGGCTTTGGCCGCAGGTGCGAGTTTTGGCTGGAGCTGAGGAAGCCGCAGGTGCAGGAGTTTGGGCGCACCTGCGGGAACGCATGTGCGAAGGTTGGATCGCAGGTGAGGAAATGAGGCCTGGGCATAATGTTTTATAATGGGAATTTTGACAATTGTCCTCCTATTTTCATTTGGTATGGGCGATTGTGGAGAGCTTCAAGGAGGGATTTTCGTCAAGGATCACAAGGTAAGTTATCCCAACTCTTTTTAAGTTAAATGCATGGTCTAGGTACAGATTTGAGTATGGGAATTTGTGAAAAATATGGAATTTTTAAGAAAAACTTAAAAATTTGGTAATTTTGATTCTAGCCACGAATTTGAGCATGAAAATTAGAGTAAACTGTATATTTGAGCTAGTAAGTCTATGGGTAGAGTTTATCTTCGAGAAATTTTGGAATCCGAGCACGTGGGCCTGAGGGCATTTTGGTCAATACTTCGAGCGGAGATGAGAATTTATATTGTCTGAATTTTAACAAGTATTAGGGTATATTGTCATTGATTTTCCCGTTATTTAGCTAGTTTTGGAGCACTGTGCATCAATTGGAGTCGTCGGAAGGGCTTGGAAGCCGATTATGGAATTTCGAAGCGAGGTTAGTCTCATTTCTAACTTTGTGAGGGGGAATTGTCCCCCTGGGTGAACTAATTAAATATGTGCTACTATTTGTGGGGTCTACGTGCGCACGAGGTGATGGGAGTCAATGCGTAGCTACTATTATGCTTATGTCCGGGTAGCCTAAGAACCACTAGAATGCTTTACTTGCTGTACTTGCAACTTTGTTGGTAAAACGAGACTGTCTAATCTCATTGAATTAGTAAACGAATACTTAGGTAGGTTAAACTTCTTTTTCTTAATCATGTTAAAAGAGAATGTATCCTTCTTCGGCTAAATATTCCCTAATAAATTCCGGATTTACTACTTGAATGGACCAATTTATATGCGGGTACCCGAGTCGCAGGTATGATTCGCGAGCGGGGTGACTCTATAATTCATATGCAACCGCTTCGCTTGTATGATTCGTGAGGGGGGTAAATCCTCCTTCCACACTCTTATGGGATCAGGCCGTTCGCCTCGGCAGGATTTATGTACCACACTCTCATGGGAGCGAGACGTACGCCACGACAGATTGAAAGATACATCTATGGTTCACGCCGTTCGACCCTTCGATAGTGCACAATTTACTTTTATGTTGGATCGGGTCGTAAGCCTCGGCATTTCTTTTCCTATGTACTTACTATCCCCTTTGAATCGTGCATAATGTTTGGCTAGAAGCTAGTATACCTAAGGGTTTTCCCTAAATTGAAGTATAATAACCTTTTGGTGAAGTCGTATCTATGTATATGTTTTGGTTACTGAAGTATATTATAAATTGAGAGCTGAATAAATTGTAAGGAAGGGATCGTGCCGTGTAATTATACCCATTTGATAATACTCTTACTTTGTTTCGTATTGATTCATTTCGTTACTATACCTGATATTAATTTACTTCTAGCAAGTGTCTAATTTGACCTCTTGTCACTACCTCTCTGAGGTTAGGCGGGATACTTACTGAGTACACGGTGTTTTTGTACTCATGCTACACTTGCTGTGCATTTTGTTGCACACGTACCTTCATAGCAAAGTGGATGATTTGGAGACTTAGACGGGTTGCATCATCCGGAGACGACCTGCAAGCGGTAGAGTCTTCCTCGTATGTATTTGTATTTTATTTTAAATTCCTTGTCCAACTTGTATCTCGGACAAGATTTGTAATAATTGTATAAATTCTTAGAAATTTCTCATGTACTTGTGTCACCGGGTTCTGAGATGTGTTTGGGGTGTGTTTTATCAAAATGGAATATTGGACTATTATTTATACTTAATGATTTTAAAGAAAATGCTAAAACAGGAAATTTAACTTAATTATTTAATGATTGGCTTGCCTGACAGTGGTGTCCAGCGCCATCAAGACCTTATGGATTTTGGGTCGTGACAACTTCGCACCAAGTGGGGGAGTCTACTATCGACGATCAGATTGCAGGGCCAGGTGTTATATCAGTCTTGGCCTAAGATGTATATATATATATATATATATATATATATATATATATATATATATATATATATATATATATATATATAT
>ML395910.1:50664-60819 GCA_005239525.1 Nicotiana knightiana | reverse complement strand
TGTGTGTGTGTGTGTGTGTGTGTGTGTGTGTGTGTATGTGTGTGTGTGTTTGTGGTATTGAAAGGTTCTCCGAAATTTGTATATGATTAAGATATGAGGTTTGCATGGGATGATGTAGGGACTAGAGGTATTTCTGCATCATTAATAAATCTACAATTCAGTGTCAGAAGGGTCAGAGAAATGATTTTAGATTCACAGAAGGTCTACTTAGTTTGGACACCTCGGTTGCAGCATTATGGGGTAATTTAGAGGAAATAGAGTGGTTTGTGAGCTTTTGGACTACGTGGTTCGTGCTAGGGTCTTCTTCATTGAGCTTTGGCTTTGAGATCGTTGTGTACTGATAGGGAGGAACAACCCTGAAGGAAAGTCGAGGAAGATCCGAAGAAGTGGGTTGGCTCGGTGGTGTTGGGCCAGCATGGCAACAAAGGTAATTGGTCCTTTTTAGGTGTTAATTCTTTGCCGATATTATAACAGTACTCTTGGGTTGGACGGTTTACGTGACTCGGTTGAGTTGGGGAGATTAGGTCTTGATGGTTTAGTTATGTACGGGCGGGTCTCAGAGAGTTCTCGATGGTGTCGGCCACAACTTGAGTCTACTATCTGCTATGGACATAAGGAATATGTTGCACATTGTGGTTTACTTCTGGATGAATATCATAAGTTAATTGAATGTTGGCAATATTGGATATCGCATTTGAAGAGCGTGCATTTTAGGAAGGTACCTTGTGTTTTGGCTGGCAGATGAATGACTAGTGGTACGGTGATTGCTGGGTTTTGGGGCTTTTAAGGTTCAGGTTTTGCTACATGGTGTGGATGATCTATGTGGGTGTCTTCACAATATTATGGAGTGTGAGTGATGTATCAGCCATTTGAGTAGCGTAGTTGAGATCGGGTATGGAAGTTCTGGTATTTATGAGGTTTCAGGACCATATGTCCTCGTAGGAGGACTATTCCTTGATTGCGGATTGTGAAGAAATGTTAAGAATGGGATAACTAATGGCGTATGTTATGGATACATTGTTATATACTTTTGGCAGGTTATTTACTTGCTTGGGAATGTTCGGAATTGGTTTGGGGACTATTTGAAAGCCTAATGAGAATGTGTATTTTATATCATATCAGGTTTGGGTACTCTTGTGAAGTTGATATCACGGTTATGTTACCAGGCAGAATGGACATTATTTGTGACCCAGTCTATGTTATGTGCTCATCTCTTATTCCATGATGGGTTGTGAGGTTGTATGTTTATCCGCAGGCATGTTGTAATTTTGTTAAGGCCTTATGGCGATATGGACAAGATAGCCCTCATGATGTTGATTTTCTCATTGCACCTTAGTTGTGCTTGTTTTCCTTCATGTTGTATTATCTCTACTCATTTTTGTCAAAATTATATTTATGCACTTTATCATGCTTGATATCGAAATTCATGTGATCAGCGAAACCGAGCACTTTGACTCGACGGGTATCCCAATGTGGATTGATATATTTGGGATCGGGTTGCCCATCACAATGGATGTAATAGGGAGATACCCTTCCTTGTGTTATTTTGTGTTCCCATCCCCCCTCTGTGGAATAAGTTGATGAAATTGTACTTTTTTGTTATATTTGTTGCACTTTTTAGATAACCCACGTACCTCGCTTTCCTTCTAATTTGCTGCATGTCTGAGTTGTTACTTGTTTGGTGTACAGACCCTGTTATGTGAGAATCTGTGTGGTTCCGTGATGAGTTGTCAGTTGGGCTACTTGTATGACTGAGATGAGGTTTCTAGACCTCAAAGTTGCACAATCATGTCGGAATGAGGAGTGTTTGGAGGGATGATGCTATTTTCGCTCAAAATTGGGCAATGACCCTTAATGGACGAGAGAGCTTCTTCGATTGTTGACTTCATGGGTGGTTATGGGATTCTACATGTTTCTTTATTATGGACAATATTTTAGAGGTCCGGAACAAGGTTTTATTCGATATGAAGTGTATTCCCAGTACCCAGATTGTTATTGGGCATCTATAGTGGCCGGAAGCTATTACTATGGGCATTTGAGTGGTCCGGAATATCGTGTGGTTTTACCCTGGGTTAGGATTATGTCTCCATTAATCTTGTTCAGGTTTACAAAGTGTATTGATGTGAGAATTAGTTCCTATAATGAGTTTCAGATGTTGAGGGTTGGTTCTGTCCTAAGGTTATGGACTAAGGATGAAGTGAGATCTTTAGTTAAGTTGCATTGTCGGGCCTACAAGGATTGGGGTGATGTGGAATCATCCCCTGGTGTATGTATGGTGAGCTTATGTAGTGATTTGATGGCTTTGGAAAGACTCCTGGCGCGTTCGAGGAAGAACCTATGTTTAAGTGGGGGAGAATGTAACGACCCGACCAGTTGGTTTGAGGATTAGCTCGGTGGCTCAAGGTCTCGAGCAACTTCATATTATGTGTTATGACGTGCGTGCGGTCGAGTTTGGATTTTCGATGATTCGGGATTGATTTGGAATAAGGATTCCTTTTTTAGAATCTTAAGCGGTAAACGTTGATCGGAGTTTGAATTTTGTGTAGATGGCTATGAAATGGCAGTTTGATGGTTCCAACAACTTTCTATGGTTATTTTGGACTTAGGGGTGCGACCGGATTTGGATTTGGAGGTGCGTAAGATAATTTGAAGCATTTGGGTGAAAATTGAAAAGTTGAAGATTTAAAAGGTTGAGAGGTTTGACCGGGAGTTGACTTTGTTGATACTGGGCTCGGATTGCGATTTCAAGAGTTGTATTAGATATGTTATGTCATTTGAGACTTCGATGTAAAATTTGATGTCTTTCCGGATTAATTAGATGTGTTTCGTCACGCGTTTTGGAAGTTAGAAGAATTGAAAATTCATAAGTTTGACTCGTGGTGCGATTCGTAGTTTGGACGTTGTTTAATGTTATTTGAGACCTCGAGCGAGTCCATGTTATGTTATGGAACTAATTGGTATGTTTGTACGGGGGCCTTTGGTGTGTTTCGGAGGGGCTACAGGTCATTTCCTCCTATTTTGGAATGTTGTTGCTGGTGTCTGATGTCCTTCTATGTGATCGCATACGTGCAGCCGCGATGGCGAAGGCTGTTTGGTGGCTAGTACTTTTTCCTCTTCGTGTTCGCATGTTTTTTTCCACGATTGCGAGCGTGTGGGTATTGCTTCTCTGCATTCGCATTCCCCCTTACGCATTCGCGTAGTGTCTTTTGTGGGGCAATGATGCTTCTTTTTCACGATCACACCCTTTCTCTCGCGGTCGCGAAGTGCATTCTTGGCAGCTTATTACATTCTTCTTTGCGATCACATATGAATCTCTATGATCGTGATGCATGATACTTGGGTAGCAGATATAATTTCCAAAATCAAGAGTTTTGTTCGATTTTTTATCTTTTGAGTTAGAGACCTCGAATTTGGGCAATTTTTGAAGGGTTTTTCACGTGTTTGATTGGGGTATGTGTTCTTTATCCAAAATTGATTGTATTTCATGATTCCATCTTATATTTTTAAAATATAAAATGAGGATTTGAAGGGCGATTCGATATAGGAATTTGATAATTTGGTAGGGTTGGACTCGTATCGGAATGGGTGTTCGAGTTTTATGAATTTTATCAGAATCCGAGGTGCGGGCCCGGAGGTTAACTTTTGGGTTGACTTTTTAATTTTTATTAAAGACTAAAGTTTTATTATCTAGAATGGTTTCATATGAGTTTATTTATGATTTGAAGTTATTTTGGCTAGATTTGAGCTGTCCGGAGGTTATTTCACTCGGAAAGGTCATTTTAAAGTATTGGTTTAGCTTCTTTTAGGTAAGTGTATTTCCTAACTTTGTGTGGAAAAAACTACCCCGTAGGATTCGAGTTGATTGTGCTAAAATGTGTTACGTGAAAGCCGCGTATGCAAGATGACCAGTGGGTACACGGGCTATAGGTGGTATTTGACCGATTTAGGTTCTCTAAAATCTTTCCATGCCTTTAATTGAGTTGTCCTGACGAGTTATGTCTATCATTGTTATTCTACTCATACATAGTTTATTTGATGTTATTAGCACTTATTGTACCCCTTATTTGTCATATTATTGCCTTTTTATTGTCTTGTCACCTTTTAATTATTGAGTCACTTCCGTGACTCCGTGCTTATCTGCTACTTACCTTAATTGTTGTAATTGCACACCTTAGTTGTCACGTGCTTCACTTGTCCTGTAGCTTTTTGTAATATTTGTTGCATTCCTTGATCTTTACGTGATTCCTTTATTGCCGTGTACTCATAACCTATGATTGTAAAAATTCTTGTAAATTGAGTAATGGATTGCTGATTTTATTGATTTATTCAAGGATCAATTTCCACGCCGCAATAAGTGGAATAAGGGTGGATTTATATTGCTATGATGTGATCCGATTGCGCGCCACAACAGGTGATATAAGGTGGATTTATATTGATATTGTGGGATCGGGTTGCGCGCAACAACAGGTTAAATAAGGATGGATTGATATGGTGAAATAAGGGAGAATTATGATATTGACTCTGATTATATGATGGGATCGGGTTGCGCGCCGAAACATATATATTTACTTATCATTATTGATATTTACATGGTGGAATAAGGGAGGATTGTGTTGTACGGTGGGATCGAGTTGCGCGCTGCAACAATTTATGTGTTTTGTATTCCTTGTTGTATTGTGTTGGTTCAGTTCTTTCGTACAAAAATTTGAGGATCGGTATTTCCGGTTCTCGAGGATTGAGTTGTTTTCATTTGTTTACTGATTTGCTGTCATTTTCTGTCATTTCATGTTTTCCTTTCCTATTACTATTATTTTGGTGAACTGATTTTTAAGATAAATTTATTACGCCGAGTCACTATCACATACCCTTTTGAGTTGTTAGTAACATAACGATTTTAAATAAAAGAATTTATAACATGCTTACCCTACGTGACTCTTAAGTTAAAACTCGTCGTTTCTTTTGGTACCTTACTACTTTTAATAGTTGTTATATTTCACTTTAAGCGATTTCTCAACTTAATCTCCTTACCCTGTCTGATGTTTCTACTTTACTTAAAAAGGAATTGCTATTATGTTTAAATTTATTAAATTCTATATTCAAATCAGTAGCTTATCTGATGCCTTATTTTATTTGAAAATTATATTCTCTTCACCCAAATATTTTTCAAAATAAACTTATTTTCTCATTAATTTCCTGTTTGGTTCAAAAACTGAAATTTTACTTTATTATACATGAATAGATCCCTCAAATATTATTTACTAGCATTTGACACGGATATTATGTACCTGGTAGCACGTGAATTTTGTCGTGCGAAAGTGATGAAAAATGTGGGCACAAGGTGCCATGTGTGTAACGTTTAGAAGTCGTGATTTATGAATCTGAGATTGCAAGAAGTGAGATTGTTGAAATTCGGGTATGAGGAAGGATTTGAGTGATTGAGTGATTTTTTTCCTACTTGAACACATTCATACTTCATATGTACCCAGACTATGTTGTTGTTTAATTACTTGGTTATTTCTCGTTGCCGTTCGTGTTCCCCTTATCTTCACCGTTGATTGTAATTTGAATTCTTTCTGCTATTGGCCATTGATATTCTTTCCTTGTTAGCGTTATGTCATATGCTGCACATGTTTACATGTCCGGTAGGTGCCCTGACCTGGCTTCGTCACTACTCTACCGAGGTTAGGCATGATACTTACTAGGGACCACTGTGGTGTACTCATTCTACGTTTCTGCACATTTTTGTGCAGAACCAGGTACTTTGGATCGCCTTGGTTTTGAGACTTATGCTTGTGCGGCTGGAGACTTCAAGGTACATCTGCTGGACATTCGTAAGCTCTGAAATCACTTTCTGTTGTATTTATTTCCGTTGTTTCCTATTACTCCGGAATAGTGATGTATTTATTATATGGAAAAGGTCCAAATATGCCGTGAATTATTTGAAATAGGACAAATATGCCCGTCGTTAATAGTTTATCCCAAATATGCCCAAACCGTCCCATAGTTGTACAAATTTGCCCTTATTTAACGGAAACAATATTTTTTTTAATTAATTAAAATCAAAATATTTTTTTCCAGTTTTTAGAAAAATATCGCTTTAAAAAAAACTGAAAAATAATTTCTAAAACAATTGTTTTTGTAAAAACAAAAAAAAAAAAATTGAAAAGCAATTTTCTAAAGCAATGTTTTTGTAGAAACTGAAAAAAAAAACAAATATTTTCTTTTTATCATTTTTTAGTTTAAAAAAAATCAGTTTTTTCCTGTTTTTACCGCTTTAGAAAATTGCTTTTCAGTTTTTTTCTCTAGATTTTACAAAAATCATTGTTTTAGAAAATAATTTTTCAGTTCTTTAGCAATTCTTTTTTTGTTTTTTCAGTTTTTACAAAGACATTGCTTTCGAAAATTGCTTTTTAGATTTTATTTCTGTTTTTACAAAAACATTGTTTTAGAAAATAATTTTTCAGTTTTTTTAAAGCAATTTTTTTTTTTTATCGTTTTTTCAGTTTTTAGTAAAAATAAATTCAGTTTTTTTTTCAGTTTTTACAAAAACATTTCTTTAGAAAATTTCTTTTTAGATTTTATTTCTGTTTTTACAAAAACATTGTTTTAGAAAATATATTTCAGTTCTTTTGTAAAAACTGGAAAAAAAATATTTCCTTTTTTTTTCTTCAGTTTTTAGTAAAAAAAAGCTTTTAGAAAAGTTGCTTTATAAAAATAATATTTTGATTCTAATTAATTAAAAAAAGAGAAAAGAAAAAATACTATTTCCGTTAAAAAAAAGGCAAATTTGCACAACTATTGGACGGTTTGGGTATATTTGGGCCAAACTATTAACGACGGGCATATTTGTCCTATTTCAAATAGTTCACGGGCATATTTGGACCTTTTCCGTTTATTATATATGGTTACTCTTAGAAACATTTATGACGTGTACTACCGATTTTAGGGTTATGTAACTGTTGTGGGTTCAGTGATGTTGTTACAAATATATTTTAAGGTATAACATGAATATTAATTATATATATGTGTGTGTGTAAGTGCTATATATAATGTATATTTATACAGTATATTAATGACACTTATTAAGAGACAACATGCGCTTAACAGACATAAGAGGTTTGAGATGGAATTGGAGAAGCCTCTGCCACCACTTTCCATGATTTTCTGAGCAATATGTTTTCTTTGCATCTTTACCTGCACAAAATATATGAGACGAAGAAAAGGAAAAAAAAAGGTTGTGATATATTAGAATATCTTTATTGGTAGGGATAATTCGTTTTAGGTGAGAATCAGAAAGATATAACTTTTAAGTGAGAGAATTTTAAGATAGGAAAAGTTGCACATAATAAATAAATTGTACTAAAAGTAATTTTGTGAAAGTAGGAATTTAAATAAATCCTCAAAAGATTGTATTCTTTATAAATTAAGGTAACACACCCATACCCTATAGAGCGATTTGCAGAAATAGGATGATTTGGTGTCACCGTTGAACTTTTAACCCCGTTACAAAAACTCTTGGTTAAATAGCCTCCTCCGGTTAAAATTTTAAAACACGCTAGTCAAAATTTCTTGTCTTACGGAAAAGGTCAACTTTTCTGAATTGGTCACCAATTATGACCATTTCCATAACTGATTTACAAAAATCCTAGCAAATCCTCATAATTGACTACAAATTCTAACCATTGCATAGCGATTTTGTAAAATTGTCACCATCATGTTCTACTTCAAAAATTGATCCAAATCAACGCTAATTGATTTCAAATTTGTTAAACAACCTTCTAATATTAACTTCTAATAATTTCCAGCGGTTAGATTCACCTTGAACGTTAAAAAATTAGTATAACTACTTTGTCTATTTCAATAAAAAAATTATGCTCAAAGGAAAACCAACAAGGGTATTTTTTACTTTTCTTCAATCAAATCAAGGGGGGAAGAAGAAAATGCAGAAGAAAGAGGAGAAGAAAATCTAACGGAAGGCTAAAAAAGCTTTAAAAAAATCAATACGATCATAATATAAATGATGATCTTAAAGATGTTCACCCAATGTAATTTCCGGCTACACGAGACTAAAAATGACGAGGCAATGTCCCATTGTCCAGCATATTGCCCTTGTTCGAGTCGGTCAGTTTGGTCCATGCATAAAGCCCATGTTAAGGGTGCATTCTATAAGAATCCACGTTGAACTTGAGGAATAATCTCGGGGCAAGTGCACAGATAACTACTGTCGGGATGTTATTAAGAAGTTAGTCAATACTTATTTTGTCCTGAAATTTAAACTAAAAATTGTAACTTCAGAATAATTCAGGATATTTTTATTTCGAGCTGAAAAAATAAAATTCGGGACGCATTTTCTAATTGCTAAGTAGCAGCTCTTTAGAGTGGCTACTGGAGTCATTTCTGTAGCAATCTTTGTAATGCTTTCAAATAATAGTCGAATGAATCGCTCTCTCTTTCAAGCCGGTTTAATAATCGAGTATCTTATTCTTATCGATCTAAAATTAGGAGATTTTTTACACTGTTAATGTACTATAACCAATTAATTGATCCGATTTTTAAGTATCTCTCACGGTGTTAAGTATCTCTTACGCTATTAATCTATAAAACTTAAACTCTAATATGGCGCTTAAGCTAGTTAGAACGTCAACTAATAAAATTCAAAAAGAGCAAACACAATGGGGAGTTAGGGATATGTGAGCTATACAAACTTTCAATCACGTAACTTGCTTTGCACCTAAAACATAACGAACAAAAGTTGGAAAGATCCTCAGCCACTCGCATCTCCCATTGCCTAGACTATGCGTCTATGCCCATAAAGTAATGAATTTCCCTTCCAAAAATTAGATAATATAGTCTACGGATCCTCATATCTAAAAAATACTAGCTTTATCTAGTAAAAAATCTATGCATTTAGATAAAAGGGAAAAAAACCTTCGGCGGAATTACAGTTCCCACTGACAACAAATTCGGTTGATAAATCTGTGCATTTAGACTTTCCTTCCTTCTTTTATCTTCCCTCTTTCCGCAAGGGGATTCAGCTCACACCGTCTTGAATAGGTATATTTGTACTCGGAAGCGGAATTAGAATTTAAAGTTTATGAGTTCTGAATTTACAACCGTTCTCACAGCTCATTAGTTATTGGGTTCGTAATTAAGTATTTATATATATATATTATTTATTAGATTTTCTAGTATAAATACATAGTTTAAATAAAAAATTACTAAGTTCGTCCGAACTCGTAGATAACATCCTCCCTTCTGCCTGGCAGTTATACTATTGTCACGAGTACATAATGTGTTGTGATACTAGTGGCGGACACACACTTTAGTCTGATTGTTACTGGAATTTGTCTAAAAATGAGTATTAGGTATGTATACTATAGATTGACACTGTTCGAAAATAGAACAAAGTAAATATTATTTCTGAAGAGGAAGTAAAATATCTAAATCATCATAATAGTAGACCTAAATCCACTTACAAGCTGAATTGCGACTACACTAATATTGCTTGCAAAAGAATCATATATATATACATATATATATATATATATATATATATATATAATCCTTAACTTAATATCTTGAATTCACTTCTACCACTTTTCAATACTTTTTCCTTGCGCAAATGAAGGTTGATTGGTTCATCGATACGAGGAAAAATTGGGAGTGTTACTGGATAAAGCTAGTTTGCAGATATTAGGATCCACGAGTCCAGAATCAAAATGTGGTTTCTTTGGATTCAAAAAATCATAATATGTAAAAAAAAAAAAACTGGTCATCATAATATATTTAACGCCCTAGTAGACCGCGCTATAACTTAACGTCCGTTTGGCTATTAATGTATAACGCGGTCAACTAAGATGCTATATATATTATGTGGGTCCACCAATAATTTTTCTAGGCTTAACTGACATACCAATAATTCACCCTTATATAACGCGCATATATAAGGCACAATACCTCAGATAATTGTACCTTGGGATTGGTTTTTGCATTATTTAAAGAGGTTCAAGATTTTGTAAAAATCCATTCAAAAATATTTTCAAGTCTTCTGAAATATTTCTTCGTTAAGTTGTTTTACATTTTGTCATAATGTCTGAAGAGCGAAGAATCAGGGTTTCATTTTGGGGGAAGAAGGGGGGGGGATAGTAGTGGCGA
>ML395910.1:3494-50219 GCA_005239525.1 Nicotiana knightiana | reverse complement strand
GGGGGGGGGGGATAGTAGTGGCGAATACTCAGTAAGCTATAGTTTATCTCCACCATGTCATGTTAAGTTGCCACTTAAAATGAAGTACGATACATTGGTATCGTTGTTATATAAAAAAATGAGTGTGAGAAAATGTTCGATGAATATTAAAGTAGTCACTCTGCAAGGAGTTGCTTGTTATGCTGAGTTTAACATCGAGGACGATGAAACTTTGAGAGATTTTTTGAGGACTCCGGATGAATACTGGTAATTTCTTGTGATAAAAATATTGAAAATGTACGTCAAGGCTGAAGACGTTCGTAATAATGAGGTTACGCAAAGTAGGGATATCCCTCAATCATTGGGTGGTTATTTTAGAGCAGTTTTAGCCGAACAGGTTCTAGGTGAAAGAGTTTGGCCTGATTTAAATTTATCTCCACGTGCGAATGAGGAGAGAGTAAATAATTTCTCACCTTGGTTACATAATCCACAAGTCGAGTGGTAAACTTTCATTTTATTTTGTGTTACAATGTTTATTTTTATGTACTGAATTTGTATTAACACTCATATATTTCATAGGCGGTACCGGCCAGACATGAATATTACAGGTTATGAACCAACGTCCGGTTGGAATATGACTAGTTTTTGTGTGTTGGATCATGATGGTCATTTCGGGAGTCATCATCAACAGGATAATATCTATCATGGGATATGAGCACATTATGATTTGTAAGTGAAGTGATAAAGCTATATGTAAAGTTTGGATCAAATTGTGTAACTTGTTATTTTATTAGTTGTGCAGTAAAAACGAGAAACTTGAAGGTCTTGTCCTTACTCAATTGCCCAGAGACGATATATTTAATCGGGATCTGGAAAATGCACAGAGTCAGAAAGAGAATAGTGATTATGACAACAATGATGATGAGTCTGGAGATAACACACCCTTCCTTGATGAGGGTGATGATGAGGAGGAAGAGAATGCTGAGCCTGATTTGACGAGGGAGCATGCTCCACCTCCCATTAGACCAAGAATGTATGAGTCCCACGTTCCGTTTCACTCAAGGGAGATTCCCTACTTTGATCATTTGCCAAGTATGCCGGATGTGGATGCCCTCACAAGGCATCTTGACGAAATTCACACAGCAATGTGGGATGAATCTAGAGCAACGTTGCTGTCAAAGGGCATACTTTTTGCGGATAAAGCGTGCCTAAGCAGGGGTGCGAATGTACAACATAAAAGAGTGTCGTGAGATCGTGGTTCATGAGTCTCCGGATGTGTACAAGGTTATTTGTCGTAAATAGATTACGGATTGTAATTGGATGCTGCGTGTGAGGAAGACAAAAATAAATATATGGGTTGTGGGTAAATATATTGGCACCCACAATTATGAAATGAACACATTCAGTGGGAATCATTTTAACTTGAATGTTTACTTTATTTCTCTTGTCTTGATTCCACACATTGAAGCGTCCATAAAGTAGAAGGTCAAAGAGTTTATAGCATCTGTCCACCGGAAATATGGGTGTACCATAACCAAAAGAAAGGCATTTCTGGGGCGCAAACGTGCTTCTGAAATTATTTATGGTAACTGGGATAAGTCCTTTGCATCTCTGCCCAGGTACATGGCTGCATTGCAACACTTTAACCTCGGGATTATTGTTGAATGGAAGCTTGAGCGAAGCCCGGGAATACCAGAATATATATTCAGGTATGTGTTTTAGCCATTTAAACCAGCAATTGATGGTTTTGTGCATTGTCGGGCGGTAATATCCATAGACGACACTCATATTTATGGAAAGTATGATATTAAGTTGTTTATCGTCGTTGCAGTAGATACTAATGGAGGTATATTTACACTTTTTTCTATGTGTTCCAATGAAAGTTAAGAGACGTGGACACTATTTTTTAACCACTTGAAGGAGCCGTTGTTAGACAACGTTCAGGTATTTGTCTAATATCTGATCGGCATGGTGGTATTTTAAGTTCTGTATAAAATTTGTGAGCATGGAAGGAATTGTATGCCTACCACGTTACTGTGTGAGGCACTTGAAGGCCAATTTCTAGAAGGCATATCCCAACAAGGATTTCCATGATTTAATGTGGATGGCTGCAACAGATCATCAAAAGTGTAAATTCGTGAATCAAATGGAATTGATCAGGCAGGAAGACCAAGGAGCCTATCGTTGGTTGAGCGATATAAGCTTGACAAGTGCACTTTGCATGCGGATGGTGGCAGAAGATGGGGAATTCTGACTACAAATGTGTCAGAGTCTTTCAATAGGTTATTAAAGTCTGCCCGTGGATTGCCTGTCATTGCCATGGTGCGGTTGTCATTCAAGCAGATGACGAAGAGGCTTGTTGAAAGGGCTAAAGGTGTATCGTCATTGATGGAAAGTGGTGTTGAATTTAAGCCAATACCAATGAAAATATTTGAGAAATACAGGAAGTGAGCACACTAGCTTCATTTTTGCAGTATTGCAACGAGCGAAATATTTTTGAATTTCGCACCGCTATCCATCACAATCGGAGGAATAATACACATACCGTCAATGAATCCAGAAGGTTATGCTTCTATGGAAAATGGTTCATCTATCACATGACATGCTCATATGCCATGAAGTGCTTTCAACATATAGGTTTTGCGGCAACGAGGTACTTTGATAAAGAATATAGTGTTACTGCATACTTAAACACTTATAGTGGAAAGTTGCAGCTAGTGAGTGCTGAGCATTATTGGCCGCCGGAACCATTTAAAATGGTGTGCAACAAGGAGTATTTGCATCAATGAAAAATGCAAAAAAGAACGCATATACGGAACCAAATGGATGTTGTTGATACCGCTTATGCCCGTAAATATGGCATATATTCCCAAATAGGACACGACCTTCGTAAATGTCCTTCAGCTGGTTTGTATAGCAGTGGTAATACAACTCATGGTGGAAGTTCATCCAATGTGCCCAATATCAGGGATACATGTAGTGTTTTGTTTCTGTAATTTGTTGTAATAAGTATATGTAAATGTTCATCTTGCATAATGTATGACATAAGATTATGTTTCCATTAATGTTAAGTATTATTGATATTTAGCATTAATACTTCATTACAACAATTTAACATACACCCCAAGAAAAAAAAATGTCATCCACCATTATCTTCGATGTGTGGCACTATTTCATTGTCACTGTCTTCATCTTCTTTGTCAACATCATGTACGCACCCTTCGGGACCGAGGGAATCGTAATCTAAACCCCAATTGACACACATTTCTCGTATTTCATCGCTATCATCAATAAGACCACTTGCTTGATTTCTACAACAAAATGGGACTCCAACTTCCAACATCTGTGGTAGAAACTTAGGTAATCCCTCCCACTCGACAACTGTTGAGAAAACATGATAATCATCATCTCTATGAAATTTTTCATTTTCTAATAAATCCCAGTACTGATCCTCCATTCCTCCCAAGAAGTTAATATCATCAATTTCATGATGAACAACTAGTACCTTTTCCATATCTAGAATCTCCTTCAACAAATGCCGAATCACTTCTGATTCATCTTTATGTGTGTTTGTAGGAAAGTTGCAGACAGCGCTTGTGGCACAACAAGCCCATGCCAGTGACATAGTACTTCATAAGCACATCGTTTTGAATAAAAGGGAGCCCACTGTAGTTTTTCGCCCCAAATTCGCATACCTTCAGGCTTTGTAGAGTGAGCTTCGACCTCAATAATGTGCCCTGCAACTTTGAGATCAGTGTGTATATTAATAGGATTATTTTCCAAGGGACGTAGAACACCATACCACTTATCATCAACCAAGTTAGTATTGCAACCTAGCATATTTATTTTCAAGGTAGGGATCGATAGTGTTAAGACGTATTCCAAGGGGATCTGTTGAACTACCTTTACCCCTCTGCCACTTTTTGAACCACTTCTTAAATGTTCGTGGCATTTTTTAAATAGATGTTATAATGTTCTTCAAATGGTCTTTGAATACAGATGTCTTGTTCAAGTTTAATAAGACTTCTTGTATCCTAAAGAATCATTATCACACGCAGCATAGCGTGACACCAATATGCGTTATGAGTATTATCTTGTCGAGCTGAAAAACCTACCATTTTGGAAAAGCTATCTTGTACCCTAATGAATCATTATCATGCAGCATAGCGCGACACCAATATGCATTATGTGTATTGTCTTGTCGACCTGAAAAAGCTGTCGTTCCGGAAAAGATTTCTTGTACCCTAAAGAATCATTATCACGCGAAACATAGCGCGCCGCCAATATGCATTATGTGTATTATCTTGTCGACCTGAAAAAGCTGCCGTTCTTAAAAAAATGTCTTGTACCCTAAAGAATCATTATCACACGCATCATAGTGCGATACCAATATGCCTTATGCGTATAGTCTTGTCGAGCTAAAAAAGCTGCCGCTTTGGAAAAGCTGTCTTGTACCCTAAAAAATCATTATCACGTGAAGCATAGCGCAACACCATTATGCGTTATGTGTTTTATCTTTCCTAGAAAAGCCTAGCGCATTTTAGTTATTATTTGCCTAGAAATGTCTGGATGCAATGACATACCAAGGTGTTGTTGTGGCAAACATGCAATTTTGAAGCCATGTTGGTCAAATAGTAATGTGAGGAGCAGATGCTAAGTGTAGTATTTTATCTTTATGTTTCCATGTCATGTATTTTCATTAGTTGTACCGAATATAAATTAGGTTAAGTTTCTACATTTGTTTTTGTGTTGTGCTATTAAACTAATAAATAACCCGATAAATAAAAACACATATGCATATAATATAAACCATAAATAATGTTGCTATTACATACCAAATGTCATATGTACAGATAATAAAAAATGTCAATATGTCCCATTGCCTCTATGCTTTAAGGCATTGGCTGCCTGAGGCGCATCCCATCCCACCTGGCTACACTATCATGATCATCCTCATCACGACGCCTCTTTATCGGAAGAGGCATTGCAGCATGATCAATAGTAACGCTGGCAGGCTCGGTAGAAGGGGTCGTCGGTCCTGTAGTAACCTACAGAATAATAAGATATTTTAGTAAATGAAATAAATATTAGTAATGTACGTGTTAGCTAAAAAAATTTAAATTGTCTTACCATGGTCTCGGCGGGCTCCCGAATATAATCATCAGTCTCAGGCATGTCAGTACAACTTAAAGTGACTTCCGTGACGGGCGAGGATCATGCCTTAAAAAAACACTTTATATATTTATGACTAATCAATGAGATAAAAACAAATATAAATAATAGTAATACAAATTAACCAAATCATGTGAAAGATCCTCAACATCCCACGATGATGAGCCATAACTCAGTCGGCGCCCACTATCCACATCTCGTGTCGAACGATCATCAGCAACCGTCAATGGCTTTGGAGGACCAGAAAAATACTGATCCCACTCTTGTCGCGTAATGGTCGTGCCCACAATCAACAACAAGCTGACAGGGTCACCTGCGAAGTCCCTGGAGTAAGATGAAGGCTGAATGAAGGCATATCACTAGGAGCATGGTCTAGCTCATGGTGGTCACCCGGCTGATCAACTCCAACATCCTCGACATGTGGCGTTAATGCCCCCTTACTAGGGACCACGTCTTCGCCGACACCCACAACCTCGTGGGATACTCCTATTTCTCTGGGCACGCCTGCCACATCGATCACGTTTAGGATCCACTGGTGGCCCACGATGGCACTGCTCTGGCAGCACATTATTAGCCTTGTATCCTAAGCGCTCATCATCTCAGGCTCGCCTCAATGTTTGGGAAGCCAGATCTGTAACCTACCGGCCATACTCATGCAAAGTAGCCGCTCCCTCGCTGGTATGCTACTGCATCTGTAGTCCCAACTGGTAGAACAGATTTAGGCCAATAGCCTGCACAACATGTAAAATATTAATTACGGAACGCTAGGTTAACGTAATAAGTAAGTATACCAAATAACATACTAGTGCCTCATGCCTCCCGGCATATGGAACGTACCGACTGCCAGCACGATGAACATGATTCCCGACAAAAAGTCGGGTAACGCTGCGGTACCAGTCCATATACTCATGTTCACCATCCGTACATTCAGGGAGGGAGGGGGGGTGTTGCAGAATCAGGTCATGTCGCTGCTCCCAAATATTGATCTGCACCTCTAGCCATGCCACATATATTTGGTTAGCCCTGAAACGATCATCCCGCGTGGTAATATGTCCTAATCCAAGCGTGCAGTGAAGGTACAAGCTTCGGTCGACCAAACTGGCTAAGGACTCTAGGTGGCATGATGCTCGACAATATTGAGACACATCAACAGGATGGAAGAACTCTACATAATTCGGCCGGTCGAGCAATAATCGGGCAAACCAGCTATTAGCTCGTCGTTGTATGGCCTCCAAATGAAATATTGAGTAAAAACATGAACCATGAGTATATGCAACACATATAAAGCTAGGACAAGTAAATTTAAGTATACATTTACCTGCATGCCCTCCAGCAAATCCAACAAATCCCTGCAATAGGGAGAAACGGAGGTGGTGCATCCCGAGCGAAGGGTGGTAGAGGTAGCTGGAACAACAGGAACCGCTCCCAGACCCAAACCTAATATACAATGTAGACGTAAAATTTAAGGTATATTTTTACTATGTATGTTATAATGAATTAGAGTATTTGACTATGTTTTCACCTGCAATAACGACAAAAATACGGCAACGTCTTGTTGGTGTCACGACCAAATTTCCCCCTTCCGTGAGTTGTCGTGATGGCACCTAGTCTCTACGACTAGGTAAGCCTAACACTTTGCGGAACTAAAAAAAACATGAACATTAACTACTAACATTAACAATTATCTAATAAGCAACTGAATGCCACTCGACATATACAATTATCACTTCTGAAATGTACAAAACAATTCCCAAAACCCGGAACACCGCAAGTCACAAGCTACTAAAAGGAGTCTTAACTGTTCTATACTTCATTTCTACAGAAAGAAGAAAAAATGAACATAAGGGAATAGAGGGGGACTCCGAGGATCTGCGGGTGCGGGCAGATGTACCTTGAAGTCTCCAGTAAGCAGCAACAACTGCACTAGAGATGAGGCTGGTAAGATGTACCTGGATTTGCATACGAAAAAGTATGTGCAGGAAAGGGCATGAGTACACCACAATGATACCCAGTAAGTGCTAAGCCTAACCTCGGTCGAGTAGTGACGAGGTCAGGTCAGGGCCTTACCAATATATATATATGTAAAGGCTGAAATTTAACAATAATGAAATCATAGAAAACAACAACTAGGTACACAACAATACAACAGGGGATCTCCCGAGATACTGTCTCGTAGTCGTAAACGTAAATCTCCAAGGGGATCTCCTGGAATACCATTCCGTAGTCCCAAAGTAAATGTGCAAGACAGAGGGATCTCCCAGAATACCGATCCATAGTCTCAAAGTAAATATACAGTACAAGGGGATCTCCAGAAATACCGTTCCATAGTCCCAAAGTAAATATGAAGTACATGGGGATCTCCCCGAATACCGATCCGTAGTCCCAAAGTAAATATACAGTACATGGGGATCTCCTGGAATACCGTTCCATAGTGATAAAGTAAATATGCAGTACAGGGGGATCTCCCGGAATACCGTTCTGTAGTCCCAAAGTAAATATGCAGCCAAACAATAGAATTCAATAGTCACGACATGAAATCCTACAAATTAACCTAAGTACAAGTTAAGGAAAGACAGGAAAATTCACTAAACATTCTTCACGTAGTTCAGGTAAACCGTTAAGGCAAGTAGGCATGTTTTCTTAGTCTAACATGATACTACATATGCTGATAAAGTACAAATAAGAGGAAAAATAGGTTATTACTTAGTGAAAATCATGTTTTTACAACCATTAGCCCATGTGCGTACTCGTCACCTCACGTACACGACGCTCATATATCAACAGTACCAATCCTAAGGGGAGTTCCCTCACACAAGGTTAGGCAAGCCACTTACCTCGAACCAAGCTCAAATCAATCAGAAATAATAGTTTTTCCACAAATATCTGACTCCGAATGGGCCAAATCTAGCCAAAACCAATTACATAACATAAATATAACTACAAAAACTAATCTAGCGAACAAAATCAAAGTTATGAACACCCATTCACTCATGAGTCAAACCATACCAAATTTGCTCAAATCCGATACCAAAATCCCGATCAAATACCCAAAGCTCGGCCTAAGGATTTTTCTCAAAATTTCCCCAATTTTCCACTCCAATTCACTAATTTAATGATGAAATTAAAGACATTATCATGGGAATTAACCAAAACTAGGTAAGAATCACTTACTCCAAACACCCACGCACGAATCTCTCAAAAAATCGCCTTCTACCGAGCTCCCAATTCAATTTTGTGATATGAACTAAAAACCCTCATTTTTGAATCTTTAAAACTGCCCAGTAAGTTGTTAATCGCAATTGCGGAAATAGCCTTGCGTTCGTGAAGAACAACTTCGCTTCCTCAGAATTTACCTTTACGCGAACACGGAACACCCCACGCGAACACGATGCACTAGATGCTTACACCTACGCGATCGCGATTGACCTTACACGACGGCGAAGAGTAACACTGAAACTCCACTGCCGCCTCACTTCTTCTTCGCGAACGCGGCCGAACCCACGTGTTCGCGATGCACAACCTGATAACCTTACGTGATCACGTATTCATCTTCGCAAACGCGAAGAGAAACTTTAGCTGACCTGTCAGATGACCTATGCGATCGGGATACCTCCCTCGCGAACGCGATGAAGAAAATGTCTGCAACAACACCAGAAAATTTGCCAACTCCCAAGGTCCAAAAAAGATCTGTTAAGCATCCAAAACTCACCTGAGGCCCTCGAGACCTCAATTAAACGTACCAACCAATCCTAAAACACCATACGAACTTATTCGAACGCTCAAAACACATCAAAAATTTGAATTACACACGGATTCAAGCCTAATGAACTTTGAAATTTATAAATTCTACAAACGACGTCGAAACATATAAAATCAGGCCCGAATGACCTCAAATTTTACACACAAGTCAGAAATGATACCACGAATTGCTCCAACTTCCAGAAACCTAATACAACCCCGAAATCAAAATTTCCACTGCCCGCCAAAATCGCCAAAATTTCAATTTTCGCCAATTCAAGCCTAATTCTACTACGAACCTCCAAATCACATTCCGGACGCAGTACTAAGTCCAAAATCACCTAATAGAGCTAACAGAACCATCAAAATTCAAATCCAAGGTTGTTTACATACAAGTCGACATTCGATCGACTTTTCCAACTTAAACTTCCAAATGAGAGACTAAGTGTCTCAATTCACTCCGAAAAGAAAAACGAACCCTCCCGACAATTCGCAATAGCAAAAATAGATACGGGGAAAATAGCTAATAGGGGATCAGGGCCATAACTCTCAAGACGACTGGCCGGGTCGTCACATCTTCTCCCTCTTAAAAAAATCGTTCATCCTTGAACGAGTATATAGACATACCTAAAGTTGTGAAAAGATGAGGATCACGACTGCGCATATCCTGCTTGGTCTCCCAAGTCACCTCCTCGACCAGCTGACCCATCCACTGAACCTTTGCTGAAGCAATGTTCTTTGACCTTAGCTTTCTGACCTGCCTATCCAAAATAGCTATTCACTCCTCGATATAAGATAGATCCTTGTCCAACTGGACTGAGCTGAAATCCAATACATGAGCCGGATCATTGTGATACTTCCAAAGCATAGAAACGTGGAATACCGGATGAACTCCTACAAGGCTGGGAGGTAAGGCAATCTCATAAGCCACCTACCCAACACGCCGCAACACCTCAAAACAATCAATGTACCTTGGGCTCGGCTTGACCTTCTTTCCGAACCTCATAATGCCCTTCATAGGCGATACTAGAAGCAAGACCTGCTCCCTAACCATGAATGTTACATCGCGAACCTTCCGGTCCGCATAACTCTTCTGTTTGGACTGGGCTGTGCAAAGCCTATCCTGAATCACCTTCACCTTATCCAGGGCATCCTGGACCAAGTATGTACCCAATAATCGGGCCTCGCCCAGCTCGAACCAATCCACTGGGGACCAACACGGCCTACCATATAGAGTTTTATATGGTGCCATCTGAATGTTGGACTGATAACTGTTGTTGTAGGCAAACTTCACAAGTGGCAAGAACTGGTCCCATGACCCTCCGGACTCCATCACACATGCACAAAGCATATCCTCTAGTATCTGAATCATGCGCTCGGGCTGCCCGTCCGTCTGAGGGTGAAATTCTATGCTTAGCTCCACTCTAGTGCCCAACTCTTTCTGTACGGCTCTTTCCAGAACCGTGATGTAAACTGTGTGCCTCTATCTGAAATAATGGAAACTGGGACACCATGAAGGGGAATAATCTCTCGGATGTAAATATCAGCCAACCTATCCGAAGAGTAAGTAGTAGCAACTGCAATGAAGTGCACCGACTTAGTCAGCCGATCCACAATCACCCAAATAGCATTGAACTTCCTCGAAGTTCATGTGAGTAAAACTACAAAATCCATGGTGATCCGCTCCCACTTCCCCTCTAGGATCTCTAACCTCTGAAGCAAGCCACCCGGTCTCTGATGCTCATACTTAACCTGCTGACAGTTGAGACACCGAGTCACAAATCCAACTATATCCGTCTTCATCCTCCTCCACCAATAGTGCTATCTCAAATCCTAGTACATCTCTGCGGCACCCGGATGGATGGAATACCGTGAGCTGTGGGCCTCCTCAAGAATCAACTCCTAGAGCCCATCCATATTGGACACACTAATCCGGCACTGCATCCTCAACACATTGTTATCACCAATAATCACATCTCTAGCATCACCTCACCAAACCCTCTCCTGAAGGACGAATAGATGGGGGTCATCATACTGACGCTCCCTGATATGGTTATAAAGAGAAGATCGAGAGACCACACAAGCCAACACTCGACTCGGATCAGAAATATCCAATCTCACAAATTGGCTGGCTAAGACATGAACATCCAATGCGAAGGGTCTCTCTACTGCGGGAAGATATGCTAAACACCCCAAACTCTCCGCCCGACGATTCAAATCATCGGCAACCACATTGGCCTTCTACGGATGGTACAAAATGGTGATGTCATAATCCTTAAGTAGCTCCAACTACCTCCGCTGACGCAAGTTGAGATCCTTTTGCTTGAACAGGGTCTACAAACTCCGGTGATCGGTGTAGATATCACAAGGAACACCGTACAAATAGTGGTGCCAGAACTTCAAGGCGTGAACAATAGCTGCTAACTCAAGATCGTGGACAGGGTATTTCTTCTCATGCACCTCCAACTGTATGGATGTGTAGGAAATAACCTTACTGTCCTGCATCAACACTGTGCCAACACCAATCCGCGAAGCATCATAATAGATCGTGTAAGACCCCAAACCTGTAGGCAATACCAATACTGGGGTTGTAGTCAAAGCTACCTTGAGCTTTTGAAAGATCTCCTCTGTCCACTTTAACGAAGCACCCTTCTGGGTCAGCCTGGTCATATATGCTGCAATATATGAGAATCCCTCTACCAAGCGACGACAATAACATGCCTAACCAAGAAAACTACGGATCTCCGTATCTGATGGCCGTGTAGGCCAAATCTGCACTTCCTCCACCTTCTTTAGATCTACCTTGATCCGATCACTCGATACTACATGAACCAAGAATGCCACTGAGTCTATCCAAAACTCACACTTAGAAAATTTTACATAAAACCTCTTCTCCCTCAAAGTTTGAAGCACAGTCGTCAGGTGCTGCTCATGAGCTTCTCGAGTCCAGGAATACACTAGGATGTCGTCAATAAACACAATGATGAAGGAGTCAAGATAAGGCCAGAACACACTGTGCATCAAATGCATAAAGGCTGATGGGGAATTGGTCAGCCCGAAAGACATGAAAAGGAACTTATAGTGGCCATATTTGGTCCTGAAAGCAGTCTTCGGGATAACTGGCTCCCAAATCCTCAACTGATGATAGCCTGAACGTAAGTCAATCTTGGAAAACACCCTGTCACCCTGTAACTGATCAGATAAGTCATCAATGCGAGGCAATGGTACCTGTTCTTCACTGTAACCTTGTTCAGTTAGTGATAATCAATACATATATTCATAGAACCATCATTTTTCTTCACAAATAAGACCGGAGCAGCCCAAGGTGACACACTGGGCCGAATGAAACCCTTATCAAACTCCTGCAACTGCTCATTCAACTCCTTCAACTCAGGAGGAGCCATACGGTAAGAAGGAATAGAGATGGGTTGAGTGCCTAACAAATCAATGCCAAAATCAATATCTCTGTTGGGCATCATGCCCGGAAGGTCATCTTGGAATACATCTGGGAAATCCCTCACTACTCAAACTGAATCAATTGTAGGGGTATCAATACTAATATCTCTCACATAGGCCAAATACGCATCACACCCATTCTCAACCATTCCATGAGCCTTAACAAATGAAATAACCCTACAGGGAGTATACTCTAAGGTACTCCTCCACTCTAATCATGGTAAGCCTGGCATAGCCAGCATCATAATCTTAGTGTGACAATCAAGAAAAACATAATGGGCGACAATCAGTCCATGCCCAAGATAACGTTAAAATCTACCATGTTGAGTAATAATAAATCCTCTCTGGTATTAAAACCACTAAGAGCAATCAAACACGACCGGTATACATGGTCCACAACAAGAGAATATCCTACAGGAGTAGATACATAAACAAGGGAAATCAATGAATCCCGCGATACCCCAAATGTGGAGCAAAATAAGAGGACACATATGAATACGTAAAGCCTGGGTCAAATAATACCGACGCATCTCTATGGTAGACTTGGATAATACATGTGATGACAGAGTCACAAGCAACTTCCTCTGAACGAGATGGAAGAGCATAATACTTGACCTGACATCACCCTCTAGGGCGACCTCGACCTCGACCTCCCCGACCTCCACCTCGAGCTGTTGCTGGAAGAATGGCCGGAGCACCCAGTAGAGCACGTGATGGATGAGAATTCTGTAGAGGTGCACTGCTCCTAAGTGTGGGGAAATCCCTCACCATATGGATAGTGTTGCCACACTCAAAACAACCCTTCGGAGGACGTGGCTGTTGTGACTGACTCGGGCCTGGCCTGCTGGATTGGCCGCTAATAGCACCCTGAGCATGAGGCACACTAGATACTAGTGGTGCATAATAAGGCTCCTGGGGCCTGGAAGGAGCTGGAACACCACTGGCGGCTGGAAGAGATGAATGAACAGGCCCTACTCCCGAACTGTGGCAACTAAGGTCGGTGCATGTCAGGACAACTCACTGAAACAGACTGCATACTCTGACACATTCATAGAACCTTGGCACAACTGCTCAAACTCTATGTGCCAAGCATCCCTGAGGCTCTAAGGGACATACTCATGCAAAAACATAGCTGAGAACTAAGTCCAAGTGAGTGAGGCTGCCTCATCCGGACTACGTAGCTCATAAGCATGCCACCACTGATAGGCTGCTCCTCTAAGCTGGAATGTGGTGAAAGAAACCCCACTTGTCTCTGCTATGCCCATAGTACGGAGGATATGAAGACACTCCTCCAAAAAAAACCCTGAGAATCATCTGAAGCTAGTCCGCTGAAAATAGGTGGGTGGTACTTCTTCTACCTCTCATGTTTGAGTTGCTCTGCCTCAGAAGCAGCTGCCCTGGTCTCATGTTGAATCGAAGCTACCAGAGGCATATGAATAAACTCTGGGGCCTGATCAACCTGGACCCTCTACTCAGGAGTAGGGGCTGTAGGAGTCTGTACCCCTTCTCCAGCTTGAGATGTGTCGGGAGCTAATAGATTAATCCAGCCTGAGCTAAGGTGATGAACATGCTCATGAACTGGGCTAGAGTCTCCTGGAGGGCTGGTGCAGCAATAGTAACCTCCGGTGCCTTCCCTTCATCTGGAGCTGCTGGGGGATCCTCTGTCGCAGCTTGCGCAGGTGCTCTGGCTGCACCGCGTGGTCGTCCTCTACCCCGGCCCCGACCGGGTTCTGGCAGCTCTAACAGGGGGCTCGGGTGCCTGACCATCAGATCTCCCGGTACAGGTCCTCACCATCTATGAGAAAGAATAAAATAGAGAATTTTTAGAATTTGATGTCAATAACTCACACGGCAAGGAAATCAAAGGAGTATGACTGTTCCTAAAAGTTCCATGGCTTCCCGAAGATAAATACAGACGTCTCCGTACCGATCTGCGAGACTCTAATAAACCGGCTTGTGGCTCACGATACCTATGAACCTAGGGCTCTGATACCAACTTGTCATGACCCAATTTTCCCCTTCTGTGAGTTGACGTGACGGCACCTAGTCTCTACGACTAGGTAAGCCTAACACTTTGCGGAAATAAAACAAAACATTAACTACTAACAGTAACAATTATCTAATAAGCAATTGAATGACACGACATATACAATTGTCACTTCTAAAATGTATAAAACAATTCCCAAAACCCGGAACACCGCAAGTCACACGCTACTAAAAATATTCTTAAATCTTCTATACATTATTTCTACATAAATAAGGAAAAATGAACATAAGGGGATAAATGGGGACTCCGAGGATCTGCGTGCGCGGGCAGATGTACCTTGAAGTCTCCAGTAAGCAGCAATGATTGCACTAGCGATGAAGCTGGTAAGATGTACCTGGATCTGCATAAAAAAATACATGTGCAGGAAAGGGCATGAGTACACCACAATGGTACGCAGTAAGTGCAAGCCTAACCTCGGTCAAATAGTGACGAGGTCACGACAAAGCCCTACCAGAATATATATATATATATATAATAAGGCAAGGAAAAAAATGAAGTATTGCGGTAAAATAAAGGCTGAAATTTAACAAGAAAGAAATTATAGAAAACAACAGCTCGGTACACATCAATACAATAGGGGATCTCCCGAGATATCGTCTCGTAGTCCCAAACGTAAATGTGCAAGGGGATCTCCTTGAATACCGTTCTATAGTCCCACAGTAAAAAAAAGAAGATAGGGGGATCTCCCGAAATACCGATCCGTAGTCTCAAAGTAAATATACAGTACAGGGGAATCTCCCGAAATACTGTTCCGTAGTCCCAAAGTAAATATGCAGATAGGGGGATCTCCCGGAATACCGATTCGTAGTCCCAAAGTAAATATACAGTACAAGAGGATCTCCCGGAACACTGTTCCATAGTCCCAAAGTAAATATGCAGTACAAGGGGATCTCCCGGACCATTCTGTAGTCCCAAAGTAAATATGCAGCCAAACAATAGAATTCAATAGTCACGGCATGAAATCCTACAAATTAACCTAAATACAAGTTAAGGAAGACAGGTAAATTCACTAAACATGATGCAGTAGTTCAGGTAAACAGTTAAAGCAAGTATGCATGCTTTCTTAGTCTAACAGGATACTACACATGCTGATAAAGTTCAAATAAGAGGAAAAAACATGTTATTACTTAGTAAAAATCGGGTTTTTACAACAATTATCCCGTGTACGTACTCGTCACCTCACGTAGACGGCGCTCATATATCAACAACAGTACCTATCCTAAGGGGAGTTCCCCCACATAAGGTTAGGCAATCCACTTACCTCAAGCCAAGCTCCAATCAATCCGAAATAATGCTCTTTCCATGAATATCCGACTCCGAATGTCCCAAATCTAGCCAAAATCAATTACATAATATAAATACAACTACAAAAAACTAATCTAGCGAACAGAATCAAAGTTAAAGTAAGAAATTAGAAAATCGCTCAAAAAGCCTCTTTGGGCCCACGTCTCGGAATCGGGTAAAGTCATAAATTATGAACACCCATTTACTCACAAGTCTAACCATACCAAATTTGCTTAAATCCGATACCAAAATCCCAATCATAACCCCAAAATTCGGCCTAAGGATTTTTCCCAAATTTTCCACTCCAATTCACTAATTTAATGATGAAATTAATGACATAAGCATGGGAATTAATCAAAACTAGGTAAGAATCACTTACCCCAAACACCCACGCAAGAATCTCTCCAAAAATCACTTTCTACCGAGCTCCCAATTCATTTTTGTGATATGAATAATAAACCCTAGTTTTTGAATCTTTAATACTTCCCAATGATTTCTTAATCGCGGTCGCGGAAATAGCCTCGCGATTTCCAAGAACAACTTTGCTTCCTTAGAATTTAACTCTGATGCAGAACACCCCACGCGAACGTGATTCACTAGGTGCCTACACCTACGTGATTGCGATTGTCCACACGCAACCGTGAAGAGTAACACTTAAACTCCACTATGCTTCACTTTTTCTTCGCGAATGCGGCCTAGACCGTGCATTCGCAATGCACAACTTGATAACCTTACACAATCGCGTCTTTATCTTCGCAAATGCAAAGAGAAACTTTAGCTGACCTCTCAGATGACCTACGCGATTGTGACACCTCCCTCGCGAACATGATGAAGAAAATGTCTGCAACAACACCAGAAAATCTGCCAACTCCCAAGTTTAAAAAATGATCCGTTAAGAATCTGAAACTCACCCGAATCCCCCGGGACCTCAACCAAACATACCAACCAATCCTAAAACACCATACAAATTTAGTCGATCCCTCAAACCAGATCAAACAATATCAAAAACACAAATTACACACGGATTCAAGCCTAATGAACTTTGAAATTTCTAAATTCTACAAACAACGTCGAAACCTATCAAATCAGGTTCAAATGACCTCAAATTTTACGCAAATAAAAAATGACATCACGAACCTGCTCCAACTTCCCGAAACCTAATCCGACCCCGATATCAAAATTTCCACGGCCGGCTAAAATCGCCAAAATTCCAACTTTCGCCAATTCAAGCATTATACTACGGACCTCCAAATCAGATTCCAGATGCGGTCCTAAGTAGAAAATCACCTAACGGAGCTAACAGAACTATCAAAATTCAAATCTGAGGTCTTTTAAACACAAGTCGACATCTGATTGACTTTTCCAACTTAAGCTTCCAAAGAAGCGACTAAGTGTCTCAATTCACTCTGAAAACCAAAACCAGCCCTCCCGACAAGTCACAATAGCAGAAATAGATACGGGAAAAATAGTTAATGGGGGACCGAGATAATAACTCTCAAGACGACCCACCTAGTCATCACAGCTGGGTGCCCATGCTCGCCCGGCACATCTGCCTATACAAGTAACCAAGGACATCTACACCCCAGTTGTAATCAGGTAAATCATCTAGCCGCTCAAGATGATGAAGAAATCTCAAGCTGACTAGGTTTCCCGAAGTGTTCAGGAACAATACCCCTCCAAATATAACCAGCATCCACGACCTCGTGTACCTGTTAATATGAAGATCGATGTATCATCCATAATGTCTGCATGCATTGCCTCCACATACAGCCGGACGGGTGTCAACTATAGACAACTAGCCCCAACCAATGCAGGCTCCTTCGCTGGGTGGAAACCGGTGAACCGCTGCAATATCTCCCGGTACTGCAATCCCTTATAATCTATGATAACATGGGGTAAAGCTACAGGATGTCCATCATCAGACAACTTATACAGAACCTCCACGTCCTGAAGCGTGATAGTAGCCTCGCCAATGGGTAAATGGAATGTGTGTGTCTCGAGTCACCACCACTCTATCATACCCATGATCAATGACCAATCCAGCTGCAACCTACCGATCTCAATAATCCTATAGAAACCTGTATCCGGAAGGTGTCTGACTATACGGGGTGGAGATGGTGGGACCTAAGAAAGTCCCACATGTCGTCCACTCTTCTAGCACGGAACGTCTGGGCTAATAACTGCCCCTCTCATATGCAAGAAGACTTATGCTCGGCCTGTAGCAACAGTAGCTCTAGCGAGGTAGGTCTGGGATGCACAGGCGGAACCTCCATGATAACTACTATAAATTGAACGATCACGACCATAGATATTGCACGGTCAACTAGGGAGATATATATATATTATGGCGCCCAGTTTCTTTTAACACATTTTGATTCTTTGAGTCCAAATAAACCACATTATGGTTCTACACTAGGAGGTTGTGAGTTTTTATTCATTTTGGAATTTTGAGCCATGATTGAATAGGGAGGTTGTAATTTGCAAGAGATAATCAGAATAATTGCATATGTCATAGTTTATGATTTCCGCACAAAAGTATATGTACAAAAGTACAAACACATCTTAATATCCGAGTTCGGAACCAAAATGTGGTTCTTTTGGACTCAAAGAACCAAAATATCTGGAAAAAAACTGGCCACCATAATATGAAATACCACGCTATACCTTAAAGACCGTTTGCTTGTTAAGGTATAATGCGGTGAAATACTGTGGTATATTTTAACTTTAAATGGGCGGGAAGGTATAACGCCCATATATACCGCGCTATACTATAGCGCGATATATACGTGTCGTGTGCGCTATACCTAGATAAAAAAGCGAGCAAGTCTCCTTCCCCACCAAACCAGTCAGCTCCCCCATTAAAAGAAATTGAACCAGTTGTCTCCCCCTCCCCCATTTTTAATAAAAAAAACTCGGTTGGAGCCCACTGGCCCACACAAAGTATAGACTTTTGTAACGACCCGGTCGGTCATTTTGAGAATTTAAGTCCCGTTTGACAGCATAAGGCCTTTTACAACTTCATATTATGTACATCGACTGGCGTGCATGGTTGGATTCAGTTACCGGATGATTCGGAGCCGAATTGGAAGAAAGATTCTAGTTTTGGAAGCTTAAGGGTGAGAATTTGACCGAAATTTGACCTTTTGTGTAACGGCTCTGGTATGGATTTTGGATGATCTCAACAACTTTGTATGGTTATTTTGAACTTAATTGTGCTTCCGAATTTGAAGATGGAGGTCCGTAGGGTAATTTGAGGCATTTCGGCGAAAGTTGGAAAAGTTGAAGTTTGGAGGATGGAGAAGTTTGACCCAAAGTTGACCTTGGTAATATCAGGGTCGATTCCGGGAGTTGGAGAAGCTCCGTTATGTTATTTGGGACTTGCCTGCAAAAATTTGACATCATTCTGGTTGGTTTGATATGTTTCGGCGCAAGTTTTCGAAGTTGATTTGGAAGTTCATAAGTTTGATTCTTGGCGCGAATTTCATTTTTGGCATTGTTTAATGTGATTTGAGACCCCCAGCGAGTCCGTGTTAGGTTATAGAACTTGTTTTTTGTGTTTAGATGGGGTTCCGAAGGTCTAGGGTGTGTTCCGGATGGGCTATGGGCCATTTCCTTCTATTTTTGAACTGCTGAATCTGCCATCTCGTTTTCTTCTTCGCGTTCAAGTCCGTGTCCTCGCGTTCGAGTAGTGTTTTTTTGGAGGATGAAATGTTTTCTTCTTCACATTTGCAAATATTCCCTTACGTCCGTGTAGTAGAAAATAGGAGTTGGGTACTAGAGACTTTTTCCTCTTCGCGTTCGCGTTTCTCTTCCCGCGTTCGCGAAAGCATGTCACCCCATTCTTCGCGTTCGCGTAGCCTAGTCATTTGGACCATCAAACTTTCCTCTTCGCGTTCGCGAGCCAACTGTCGCGTTCGTGAGGCACATCTGGGCAGCCTTCATTTTTCCTTCTTCGTGAACATGAGTAGCCTTCCACGTTCGCAATGCTTTAACACGTGGGAAGAATATAAGATCTTCAAATCGAGGGTTAGACCATTTTTATCATATTTTGACTTGTAGAGATCGGATTTGAGCGATTCTTGGTGGGGTTTTCAAGAAAATAGATTGGGTAAGTGTTCTTAACCTAGAATCAAATATATTCCATGATTTTATCTTCATTTTATCATTTAATTTGTGTTTTGAGTTAAGGAAAATGTTAGTTTTTGAAGAGAAACTTCAAAATGAAAAATCGTGATTTTTTGAACGAAATGGTATTGGAATTTGATAATTTTTGTATGGTTGAACCCATATCGGAATGGGCGTTCGGGTTTTGTGAAATTTTTCGATTTCCGAGGTGCGGGCCTGGAGTCGACTTTGGGTCGATTTTTAGATTTTGATAAAGATTGAGGCTTTATGATCCACAATATCTTCTTATGAGTTTTATTTGTGCTTCGAAGTTATTTTGGTTAGATTTGAGCCGTTTGGAGGTCATTTCACCCGCAAAGTTCATTTTTGAGTATCAATTTGCCTTCTTTGAGGTAAGTATCTTGCCTAACCTTGTATGGGGGAACTACCCCTTAGGATTTGAGTCTTCTATGTTGATTGTAGTCCATGTACGCGAGGTGACGAGTACGTGCTCGGACATAATTGTGGAAATTGGCCTTTTAGGGTTCCTAGGTCCTTGTATTCATTGAATATGCATTTGTTCGTGCCATGATTACTTCCTTAATTACATTCACCTTTACCTACTTAATTAGAATTATTTGCTTCATGATTCACTCTTATTAATATTTGATTCATATGTGCCTTAATTGAGACTGTTATTTCTTCTATTGCCATGTTGCATTCTCCCTAATTTCTTATCCTTATTTGAAGTTGTAGTTATTCCTGTTTTGTAAATGCCCTCCCTTATTTGAAGTTATAGTGATCTTCTCGCTGCCTACCTTTAGTTGAATTGGTTGTACCTCTCCCGTAATTGTTCAACCTTAGAATAAGCTTAGAGGTTCTATGCCTTAGTGGACTTACCTTTATGCGAATTATTGAACTCGTGTTAGTTCTTGTATTTGAATCGTACAATGTGGACTATTGTTGTATGTTATTTTCATTCTTGTTGAGCTGTTATTATCATGCCTAGTTTTCCATATTATGATTCTTCCTTGTTAACTAGTTTTACCTTTTCCCTTATGATCGAAGGTTCTTGAGTTGATTTATTTATCGTATCTTGTATTATTATCATTGTTGATGTTGTACTTGTTCAAGTGATGCACGAGGTTTCTACCATGCGGTTGTGGTTATTGTGATGCACGAGGTTTCTGCTGTGCGATTTTTGATATGGGTATTTGCACGAGGTTTCTGCCGTGCCGTGATTACTATTGATATTGCACATACGGCGTGATAAGGCGAGATATGTATAGGTGGGTTGTGCATGTGGTGAGACAAGGTGGAAACATGATTATGCGCGTGTGGCGAGACAAGGCGGGCATTTACTTTACTATTGCACACGTGGCGAGACAAGGTGGGTTGTGTCCGGGGTTGATTATGATGACTTGTGTTGGCCTGGGGGCATTCTGTTGTTGATATTTGTGTATTGTTACGCTTATCTGTGTGAGCTTATTCTTGTGAAGGTTGTGAGAAAATATTCTATGTGCTGTTTGTTCCTTTTCTTATGCTTAGTAGCTGGTTGAACTATGTTAGGACACTTGCACAAGCATAGATGTATATAATAATCTTATTGGTTAAGGGGTTCCCTGGTGTTGTTGAGTATAGACGCGTACCCTAGTTTACTTGCCTTCTATGTGACAATGATTCTATTTGGCACGTGAGTCGTCCGTGCAGTTATTAGCTGAGATGAGGGCACAGGATGCCAAAAGTTAGGGTTCACCTACTGAGACTCGTGAGTTGTGATTTGTCCGAGGTTCGCTACCTCGTGGAGTTGACTAAAACCTGCTGTAAAAGCGATTGTAATTGCTGATTTATTACTTGTCCTTGTTGTATATGTGATTCCGAATTTAGGTTGTGTTCCACTCATCCTTCCGTGTCATTTTTATGGTGTTCCGCTGATACGTGTTGTTTTCCTTCCTTATTGAACTTACTGTATTGTTATCCATAATGCATAGTTTTTATATAGATATCATATTCTGTTGTTCCTATACTTATACTTGTTCAGTTTATTAGACCAATGGGTGTCTTGACTGTTCCTTGTCACTACTCCTCCGAGGTTAGTCTTCATACTTACTGGGCACCGCTGTGGTGTGCTCATACTACACTTCTGCATATTTTTGTGCAGATTCTAGGTATTGTGTAGCTGGTTGATCATTAGCTAGAAGCGCGGATTGCTGTTGTGGAGACTCAAGGTAAACCTGCTACAGCGTTCGCAGGCTTTAGAGTCACCGTGCTATTTTGTTCATATATTGTCTTTATTTATTTCTGAACAATTGTATTTAGAAGTTATAGTAAAATCCTGTAGAGCTTATGACTTGTATTACCGGGATTTGAAAATATGTTTGTTGTATAAAGAATTCATTTCAGAAATTATTAGAAGGTTAAATTATTGTTGTATTTTTTCGTAGATGTTAGGCTTACATACTTCCTAAGACTAGGTGCCATCACGATACGCAATGGAGGATAAATTGGGTCATGACAATTCTCGGTCCCACATCGTATCTAAGGCATTATCTCGTAGTGGGTTGCTTGTTTCGACTCCAATTCACCAAATCTTCAACATTCCAAAAAATATAAATTGCGGTATTCCGACTTATTTTTATTAAAATTCATGTATAAAATGCCTATTAGTTATTTTTATTGTGTTCTATGTTATTTCGTGATTGTTTTGCAATTTAATTGATTTGTTATTTTTTATCCGGATTATATTATTAGTGTGATAAAAAATTAGTAAAATAGAGAAATTATTATTTGTTGTTAAAAAAATGTTAATTAGTTAATTTTTACTTTGGTATATATTGTTTTGTGATTGTCTTATGATTAAATTAATTTATTTTTTTTATCCGGTTTAGATTATATGTTTGCTAAAAGATTAGTAAAATATATAAATTATTATTTTAGGAATAATTAATCTAATTTAGATTTTATTATTGTACATATATGAATATGTGACTTTAGTTCCATGTAGTGGTATCTTGTGCTCGTAATTTTAATGTATTGCTCGTATTTGTAATGTAGTGACCTTATAGCGTAGTAAAATATAGTGCCCTTTAGCTTAGTATCATTTTAGCTATTGAAATTAATCATTTAATTATCTGTTAAACCCAAAAATATCTGAAAACGTTGATAGTTCAAATATAAACTCTCTCGAATTCTAGTCAATAAACGTAAGCAAATAACAATATTTGTAAAACTAAGTATTGTTACATGAATATTTAATAATTAAATCTATTATAGTTATGAAAACTAATCATTTAATTTTATTGTCAAAAATAGGTGAGTAATAAACTAACGTATAAAATAATAAACTAACATAGAAAATAATAAACTAACATATAAAATAAGAAACAAACATATTAAATAATAAACAAACATATAAAATAGAAAACTAACATATAAAATATTAAAGTAACATATAAAATAATAAACTAACATATAAAATAAGAAGCAAACATATTTAATAATAAACAAACATATAAAATAGAAAACTAACATATAAAATATTAAAGTAACATATAAAATAATAAACTAACATATAAAATATAAAATTATAATATTAAAATTGTATCAACCTAATTAATAATATAGTAAAAATATGGAATAAATTTTAATATTAAGGATATTGTAATTTATTTAAAGATGTTAAGCAATGAAAAAGAAAAATACTTTGATTATTATTGTTCAATTTACAGTAGTCTTCATGGAGGTTCTGTATGTGTATCCCGCACCTGTATCACTAGAGCTACTGTTGCTACAGGCCGAGCATAGGTCTTCGTACATATGGGAGGGGCAGTGTTTGGCCAAGACATTCCGCGCTAGACGGGTAGACGATATGTGAGACTTTCTTAGGACCCACCCACTCCATCCCCGTATAGTAAGACGTCTTCAAGATACGGGTTTCTATAGGATCATAAAGATCGGCCGGTTGCAGTTGGACTGGTCGTTTGATCATGACTCTGGAGTTCGTATTCATCGATCATATTTCAAACATACTGCAAACATGATTTGTAATATTCCTGGTTAATGGGTTCATCATACCATTCTTCAAATCTACAGTGATTTCCGTCCTACCAATGGGGATTATAACACAACCCTATTAGTTAACATGTTATATAATAAATATTAACGAATAATTTTTCCAAAACAATAACTTATAAGTTGTTGACATATCCAGGGTCTGCACCCCACATTACTATTTGACCAACATGGCTTCAAAATCGCACATTTGCCACAATAATACCTTGGTATATCATTGCGTCCAGACATTTCTTAATGCAAGAAATAAAAAAAATTTATGAAAAGTTTTTCTATTTGTTTTGGTTAAGCACAAATAATAACTAAAATGCGCGAGACTTCTATAGGAAAGATAAAACACATAATGCATATTGGTGGCGCGCTATGTTTCGCATGATAATGATTTTTTAGGGTACAAGACATCTTTTCTAGAACGACAACTTTTTCAGGTCGACAAGACAATACACAACACTATGTTTCGCGTAATAATAATTCTTTAGGGTACAAGACATGTTTTCTAGAACGACATGTTTTTCAGGTCGACAAGACAATACACATAACGCATATTGGTGGCGCACTATATTTCGCGTGATAATAATTCTTTAGGGTACACTACAACTTTTCCAAACCGGAAGCTTTTTCAGGTCGAGAAGACAATATACATAACGTATATTGGTGGCGCACTATGTTGTACGTGATAATGATTTATTAGGGTACAAGATAGCTTTTCCAGAACGACAACTTTTTCAGGTCGACAAGACAATACACATAACACATATTGGTGTCGTGTTATGCTGAACGTGATAATGATTCTTTAGGATATAAGACTTCTTATTATACTGGACCAAGACATCTGTATTCAAAGACCATTCGAAGAAACATTACAACATCCATTTAAAACATATCACTAATATTTAATAAGTGGTTCAAGAGAGGCATAAGAGTGAAGGTATTTCAACAGATCCCCATGGAACACGTCTTAACACTATCGATACCTACCTTGAGAAAAACATGCTAGGTTGCTATACTGACTTGGTTGATGACAAGTAGTATGGTGTTATGGGTCCCTTAGAAAATAAGCCTAATAATATACAAATTGATCTCAATGTTGCAGGGCACATTATTGAGGGCGAAGCGCATAGATACAATGATTATCATGTTCTCCCAACAGTTGTTGAGTGGGAGGGACTATCTAAGTTTCTACCGCAGAGGTTGGACTTTGGAGTCCCATATTGTTGCTGAAATCAAGCAAGTGGTCGTATTGATAATAGCGATGACATACGAGAATTGTGTGTAAATTGGGGCCTAGATTACGATGTGCTCGGTCTAGAAGAGTGCGTACACGATGTTGACTAAGAAGACGAAGATAGTGACATTGGGATCATGCCAGACAACGACGATAATGGCGAATGACTATTGTTTTTTTTTTCTTGGAGTGTATGTTAAATTGTCGTACTGAAGTATTAATGCTAAATATCTATTAGATTTAACCATATTGGAATCATAATTTTATTTCATACATTTTGCAAGCTGAAAATTTACATACACTTATTACAACAAATTACTGCAACAAAACACTACGTGTATATTTTATAATTGGGCACATTGGATGAACTTCCACCGGGAGATGAATGACCACCGCTACCCAAACCAACTGAAGGACATTTATGGTGGTCGTGTCTTGTTTGGAAATATATGCCACATTTACGCGCATAAACGGTATCACCAACATCCATTTGGTTCCATATACGTGTTCTTTTTTGCACTTGTCGTTGACGAACATTCTCCTTGTTACACACCATTTTAAATGGTTTTGGCGGAGAATAATGCTCATCACACAGTAGCTGCAACTGTCCAGTATAGGTGTTTAAGTATGCAACAACACTATATTCTTTATCAATGTACCTCGTTGCCGCAAAACCTATATGTTGAATACCGGTGCATAACCTTAATATTCATTAACCTTCAAGTTTCATTGACGGTGTGTGTATTATTCCCCCGGTTATGATGGATACTGGTGTGGACTTCAAAAATATTTCGCTCGTTGCAATAACCTTCAGGTTTCATTGACGGTGTGTGTGTTATTCCCCCGATTATGATGGATACTGCTGCAGATTTCAAAAGTATTTTGCTCATTGCAATACTGCAAAAATGAATGCCACTGTGCTCGCTTCCTGTATTTCCCAAATCTTTTCATTGGTATTGGCATGAATTCAACACCCCTTTCCATCAATGAGGATGCACCTCTGGACCTTCCAACAAACCTCCCCGCCATCTACTTGAATGACATCCGCACCATGGTAACGACATGCAATCCATGTGCAGACTTCAATAACGCGTTGAGAGACTCTGACACTTTTGTAGTCATAATTCCCCATCTTCTGCCACCATCCGCATGCAATGTCCATTCGTCAAGCTGGTGTCATATCAACCACGTATAGGCTCCTTGGTCTTCCTACCTGATCAATTCCATTCGCCTCCTGAATTTACACTGTTGGTGATCTGTTGCAGCCATCCACATTAAATCATGCAAGTCCTTGTTCGGATAACTATGTAAGTTGGTTCCTGCCATGCACACAAATTCTGTACAGAACTTAAAATACCACCATGACGATCAGATATTAGACAAATACCTGAACGTTGTCTGACAACGTGCTCCTTCAAGTGGTTCAAAAATAATGTAGACGTCTCTTGGCTTTCATTGTCAAAATAGCAAAAGCTAGTGGAAATATACCTCCATTAGCATCTACTGCAACGACCATCAACAACATAATAGCATACTTTCCATGGACATGAGTGTCGGTGTAAATGCCCAGAACACATATTTGAATATGTTTTCTGCTATTCCCGGACTCCGCTCAAGCTTCCATTCAACAACAGTTCCGGGGTTAAAATGTTACAATGCGGCCATGTACCTGAGTAGAGATGAAAAGGACTTATCCCACTTATCATAAACAATTTCAAACGCACCTTTGTGCCCGAGAAATGCCTTTCTTTTGGTAATGGTACACCCATATACCTGGTGGACAAATTTTATACACTCTTTGATCTTGTACCTTATGCACGCTTCATTGTGTGGAATCAAAACAAGAGAAATCAAGTCAATATTCAAGTTAAAATGATTCCCACTTAATGTGTCCATTTCACAATTATGTGCGCCAACGTATTTACCCACAACCCACATATTTGTTTTCAACTTCCTCGCACATAGTATCCAATTTACAACCCGTAAACCATCTACGACAAATAACCTTGTATACATCTAGAGATGGCTCATGAACCACTATTTCACGATACTCTTTTATGTTTTACATTTGCATCGCCATGCTTAGGCGCGTTTTATCCGCAAAAACATGCCCTTTGACAACACCGTTGCTCTAGATTCATCCCACATTGCTGTCCGAATTTCTTCAAGATCCCTTTTGCGGTCATCCACATCCGGAACACTTGGAAAATGATCAAGGTAGGGAATATCCCTTAAATGAAATGGCACGTGGGACTCATATACTCTTGGTCTAACGGGAGGTGGAGCATGCTCCCTCGTCAAATCAGGTTCAGCATTGACTTCCTCCTCATCAAGTAAGGGTGTGTCATCTCCAGACTCATCGACATTGTTGTCATAATTACTATTCTCTATTCTCTTCCTGACTCTGTGCATCTGCCAGATCCCGGTTAAATATGTCGTCTTCGCAATTGAGTAAGGACAGAACCTTCAAGTTGCTCGTTTTCACTGAACAACCAATAAAATAATGAGTTTCTCAAATTGATCTAAAATTTACATATAGCTTTATCACTACACTTACAAATCATAATGTGTTGATATCCCATGATGGACATTATTCTATTGATGATGACTTCCAGATGGACCACCATGATCCAACATACAAAGACTAGGCATATTCCACCTAGGTTTTGGTTCATAACTAGTAAAATTCATATTTGTCTGGTACCCCATGTGGAATATATGAGTGTTAATACAAATTTACATAAAAATAAACATCATAACACAAAGGAAAATTAAATTTTACCACTCGGCTTGTGGATTATGTAAACTAGGGGAGAAATTATTTCCTCACTCCTCATTCGCCCGTGGAGAAAAATTTAGACCAGGCCAAACTCTTTCAGCCAGAACCCGTTCGGCTAAAACTTCTCCAAAATAACCATCCGATGATTGAGAGATATCCCTACTTTGCGGAACCTCATTATTGCAAACGTCTTTAGCCTTAATGTACATTTCCAACATTTTTATCACAAGATATTCCCGATGTTCATCCGGAGTCGTCAAAAAATCTGTTAGAGTTTCATCGACTTCGATGTTAAACTCAGCATAACAAGCAACCACTTGTGGAGTAACAGAGTAAGGATATCTTCCGGTTACTTTAATATTCACCGAACGTTTGCTCACACTTATCTTTTTATGTAACAACAACACCAATGTATTGTACTTCATTGTAAGGGTCATGAACTTATTTCTCCTATGGGCCATGATGGCACCCAACGTTATCGCTAGGCAAGCTAACAGTGAACTTACTCTATGATCCCTTCTTTTAAGGATTTGAAATAGTTAATTTTTAGTTTGTGCATAAAAAAGAAGTAAGATTTTTAATAAAAATGATAGATTAAATTTTAAAAGCAGGTGAGACAAGTTAAAAAACCCAAAAATCATTAAGTATCTACTAGAATAAATCACCAAGACCTGGTGTCACAAGTGTATGAGCTACTAGTAGAATATACAAAAGAATACTAATCTACTATTTGATTCAAAATAGACAGAAAATAAGCAAAAGGAAGAATCCGGCTGTTATAGAACGGGCGTTGAAGGCAGCTCACCGTGAAGTCTCGTAGTGGTAATCAAGTGTGTGCGCCGGACTGATATCCAGATGCACCTGCCTCAGATCTTGTACATTAAGTATGGAAGTGTAGAGTGAGTACATAAACAATATGTACCCAGTAAGTATCTAGTCTAACCTTGAAGAAGTAGTGACGAGGGATCGACTTCGACACTTACTACGGGCCAACAATAAATAATATATAAAATTCTAATTAAACATGGGATATATAAATGACAATAAAACTCAGAAGCAAGAATTAAATAAACAATCTTTTCACCGTTAGGAAATACCTAGTCTATTTCCCGTATTTAACCTCTGAAGACAATAAAAAAATATCAAATATAATTGGGCTTCCAGTATTTTCACACATGAATTATGCCGAGGACGTCGGCCCAATCGAAAAATACATATACATATAACGGGTGCACTGCCGAGGGTCGAACGACACAAACCATAGATGTATCTATTAATATGCTGAGGCGAACGACCCACTCTCATGAGAGTAGTGGAATTTTACCCCGCTCGCGGAATATACTTGCAACGTGGTTGAACATAGATTTCTCAAGTTAATCATAATATCACTCAATTCTTTCCAAAATAAGAAATTCAACTAGAAACTTTTAACATCTTGAAACCCTCAATCTAAAATATATTCAAGGCTATTAGTAAGCATAATTAAATAACGGGGTCAACGAAGCATGGTGTAAACCTAAAACTACCCGGACATAAGCATAATTACTAGCTACGTACGGACCCTCATCACCTAGTTCATATGTAGCCCCCACAAATAGAAGCACATATTAATTAAATTCACCTATCAGATAATTCCCTCTTATAAGGTTAGAAAAGAGGCTTGCCTCATCTCAAAGCTTACTTTCCGGCCAAAAATTCACTCTAAAGCCTCAACTCGGTGCCTAACAATCCAAAACTAGTCAAATGGTATATAACCCAACTCCAAATGTAGGATTCCTAAAATTCACTCCGGGCATTCCGAAAATTTTCGAAGAAAGTTGTTTACCCATAACCTCATGAGCTCAAATATATGATTTTCACTAAATTCCATATCAAATTTCGTGGTTAAATCCCATTTTTATCAAAATCCTAAATTTTCACCTAAACCCATGATTACCACTAATTTATATCTTATAATATTTCCATAAATATGTATTTAACTCAAAATAGGTAGAAATTACTTACTCTTAATGAATAGGTCGAAATTCCCCTTTTTTTGAAGTGTCAAAATCGCCCAAGTGTGCGAAAAATGAGAGGAAAAGACGAAAGTCCCGTATTAAATGAACCTTTCTGCCTTCTGCAATTTTTGCACCTACGGAGGTTTGGCCGCTTCTGCGGCTCTGCATTTGTGGAAATATCATCGCAGATGTGGCCCTTGCCCAATGTCCTCCTCCCGCTTCTGTGTCCAGCTGATCGCTTCCGTGAGACCGCTTCTGCGGCTTTCTCATCGCACCTGTGACTGCCCTCGCTCCTGCGAACAGCCCCTTCGCACCTGCGCCTTAGCAGGTGTGCTATGAGTTGCGGTTCTGTGATGGATGGGCAGCCCATGTTGGGCTGATTCTAAGGTCAAGGGATCGATTTTGCGAGCTCGCACTTGCGGCTGGCCAATCGCAGGTGCAATCACACTAGAAGCTGGGAGCTTTAGATGTTGCTCCCAAGTTCCAACTTGGTCCAAGCCTGTCCGATTAACTCCTGGGGCCTCACCCGAACATATCTACAAGTTTGAAATCATAAAACAGACACGCTTGCACCCTCGGAACACATAAAACAACAACAGAAGTAGGAATCACACCCCAAAACCAAATTGAATCAAAATATGAACTTCAAGTTTCCAAATCACTCTAAACGGCCCGAATAATACTTAGACTACTCTGAATGACACCAAATTTTGCGTGTAAGTCTTAAATCACCATACAGAACTATTCCCGGTCTTGAAATTCCATTTGGACCTAAAAACCTTCAAAGAACCTACTCCAAACCAAATTTAAAGAACTTCAAAACCTTCAAAGAACCAACTTTCACTATTAGGCGCTGAAACGCTCACGAGTCATCCAAAACCCGATACGAACATACACCCAAGTCCAAAAACAACATACAAACCTATTGAAACCATCAAATCCCGATTCCGATGTCATTTTCTCAAAACGTTGACCGAAGTCAAACTTAGCCTTTTTATCCAACCTTAAAGAACCAAGTGTTCTGATTTCAACCCGAACCCTTCTAAATCCCGAACTAACCATCCTCGCAAGTCATAAAATAGTAAAAGCACATACGAGGAGTCTTATTTAGGGGAAGTGGGTTATAGAAAGAAAAACTGTCGGTCGGCTCGTTACATTCTCCACCTCTTAAACAAATGTTTGTCCTCGAAGGGGTTTAGAATCATACCTAGTGTGCTGAATAAGTGTGGATATCTTCTCCGCATGTCCTCCTCGGACTCCCAAGTCTCCTCCTCAATTGGTTGGCCCCTCCACCGATGGATCTCAACTGGTGAACCTGCCTATCAACAATGGCAATTGACTGCTCCTCATAACCTAGGCTCTCATCTAAATGAATCGTGCTAAAGTCTAACACATGTGACAAGTTGGCATGATACCTCCAGAGCATAGACACTTGGAAAATCATATGAACTCTCGATAGACAGGGAGGCAAATCAAGCTCATAATCAACCTCTCCAACTCGTCTCACCATCTCAAATTGGCCTATAAACCTTGGGCTCAACTTGCCCTTATTCCTGAACCTCATAATCCCCTTCATCCACGAGACTTTCAAGAGAACCTTCTCGCCCACCATAAATGATACATCACGCGCCTTCTTATCCGCGTAACTCTTCTGTCTAGATTGTGATGTGTGGAGTCGCTACTAAATCAACTTTACCTTTTCCAAGGCATCCTCCACCAAATCAATATCATATAACTTAGCCTCGCCGGGCTCAAACCACCCGATGGGAGAACGACATCGCCGACCAAATAAAGCCTCAAATGGAGACATCTCGATGTTGGACTGGTAATTTTTGTTGTAAGAAAACTCGGCCAAGGGTAAGAATCGATCCCACTGCCCTCCAAAGTCAATCACACATGCTATGAGCATGTCCTCCAAGATTTGAACTGTCTGCTCCCACTGCGCATCGGTCTGTGGATGAAATGCTGTGCTGAGCTCTTCGCGGGTCCCCAACTCACTGTGTACTGCTCTCCAGAAATGCAACGTAAACTGAGGACCTCTGTCTGATATGATGAAAACAGGAACACCATGCAACCGAACTATTTCCTGAATATAGATCTGGGCCGACCTCTCTGAAGTATACGTAGTCACAATCGGAACGATGTGTGCCGACTTGGTCAATCTGACGAAAATGACCCAAAATGCATCAAACTTTCGCAAAGTTCGAAGAACACCATCCTCGCCAATAGTAACCTCCTTGGCAACACCCTGTAATACCGTCTCTTTGAGAACCAAAAAGTGCGGATCATCAAACTATCGTGTCTTGATCTGCTCCAAATAGTAAAGACTGGGCAACGACTGATGCAAGAACTTGGATGGGCTCTGAAATGTCCGATATTACAAGTCTGTTAGCCAAGAACTGAATGTCCATATCTAGTGGCCTCTCCTCTGCTGAAATGTATTCCAAGATACTCATGCTCTCTGCCTTTATGCTCAAGGCATCCGCGAGTACATTCGCCTTGCCCGGGTGATAAATAATGGTGACATCATAGTCCTTCAGTAACTCAAGCCATCTGCGCTGCCTCAAATTGAGATCCCTTTGATTGAATAAATGTTGCAAGCTGTGATGATCAGTATAAACCTCACATGACACCCCATAAAGATAATGCCTCAAAATCTGAAGAGCATGAATAATCGCGGACAAATCCAAATCACATACAGGATAATTCTTTTCATGGGGCTTCAATTATCGTGAATCATATGAAATAACTCGCCCTTACTGCATCGATATACAACCCAAACCAACGTGTGAAGCGTCGCAATACATAGTATACATCCCTAAGCCGGAAGGCAACACTAGAACTAGTGTTGTAGTCAAAGTTGTCTTGAGCTTGTGGAATCTCTCCTCACAAATCGGACCAAGAGAACGGAGCACCCTTCTGGATCAATCTAGTCAAAGGTGCTGCAATAGAAGAGAATCCCTCCATAAACCGGTGATAATAACCTGTTAACCTAAGAAGCTCTTGATCTCAGTCGCCGTAGTAGGACAATGCCAACTCTGAACAGCCTCAATCTTCTTGGAATCCACCTTAATACCCTCGCCTAATACGACATGCCCCAATGATACAACAGAATCTATCCAAAACTCACACTTGGAGAACATAGCATATAGTTTCTATTCCCGCAAGGTCTGAAGCACCACTCTAAAATGTATCTCATGCTCCTCCATGCTGCACGAATAGATCAAAATTTCATCATTGAAGACAATGACGAACAAATCAATATAAGGTCTAAACACCATGTTCATCAAATCCATAAAGATCGGTGGGGCGTTAGTCAAGCCAAAGGACATCACTAGAAACTCATAATGGCCATATCTAGTTCGGAAAGTAGTCTTCGGAACATTCAAATCCCGAATCTTTAATTAATGGTACCTCGATATCAAGTCAATCTTAGAGAACACCTTGGCACCCTGCAACTGGTCAAACAAATCATCAATCCGTGGAAACGGGTACTTGTCCTTAGAGGTAACCTTGTTCAACTGGCGGTAATCAATGCACATCCGCATAGTCCCATCTTTCTTCTTCACAAATAACACCGGTGCACCCCAAGGTGATATACTCGGCCTGACGAATCCCTTTTCTTACAACTTCTCAAGTTGTTCCTTCAACTTCTTCAACTCTTTTGGAGCCATGCGGTACAGTGGAACCAAATCTATACAGAAATCAATATCACGATATGGTGGCATGCCTGGAAGATCAGAAGGAAACACATCGAAGAACTCTTAGACTACTTGTCCTGACAGACGAACCCTTCCACTCCAATCTAGGAAACTCTAGCATCGCCAAGGTAACAGTCTTGGCATAGCAATCAAGGATGGAGTGATATGGAGATAACTAGTCCATGCCCTGGATAACCTAAAAATCGGTCATATCGAGCTGTAGAGATCCGCTCTAGTCTTATATCCACAGAATGTAACAATGCAGGACTGGTAGACCCTATCCATAATAACAAAATTGCCCACTAGAGTACACATAAACAGGAGTACCCAAGGAATGGTGAGGAATATCCAGTAAATGAGAAAACAGAGATGACACATATAAATACGTGGACCCTGGATCAAATAATACTGAAGCATCCCTACCACAGACAGAAATAATACCTGTGATCACGACATCTGAGGCCACTGCATCTGGTTTGGCAGGGAAAACATAGAATGTAGCTGGAGCACCACCTGGCTGGCCTCCACCTCTAGGATGGTCGGACGACTGGTGCAGCTACTGGTGCTGTAATCATTGGTTGTTGACCCTACTACACTGCCTTGCCCTGAAGTTTGGGAAAAAATCTCTTCATGTGGCTAGGATCTCCGCACTCGTAGCAACCCCTCAGAGCAGTAGACTGCTGCCCTAAAGTCTGACTCTGATGGCTTGAATACCCACTGGAGGAACCATGAATAGCTGGTGGGCGGTACACTGAAATAGGGTCGCACTGGAGCACCCCAAGGAGGCGGCGGTGCTATATATGTAGGCCTGCTAGACCCCTCATGAACTGACGTCTTCCCCCAGCAGGGGCACCTTTAAACTCTCCAGAGTAACGGAACCGCTTGTCGCGCAACATCCGCTCTCGAACCCGCTGATGATAACCCTCAATCCTCCGAGCTATCCCCACAACCAGCTGGTAATAAGTACCTATCTCGACCTCTCGGGCCATAGTGCCTGAATACCAGAGTGCAATCCTGTAACAAATCTCTATACTTTCTCAGCATCAGTAGGAAGTATCATATGTTCATGGCGCGATTACTCAGAGAATATCACCTCATAATCGGTCACTGGCATGTGACCCTACTGGAGCTGCTCAAAATAAAAGCAACTCTTCCCACTAAGAGTGGAATATACCTGTCCAAGAAAAGGCGTGTAAACTGATCCCAAGCCATGGGAGGAGAACCTGTTGGTTTGCCGAGAAGATGAGACTGCCACCACCTAGGGGCTCTGCTCTCCAGCTGGAAAGTAGTGAAATCCACTCCATGGGACTCTAATATACTCATGTTGTGTAGTCTGTCACTGCACCTATCAATGAAGTCCTGGGGGTCCTCATGTCGCTCACCTTCGTAGATATGAGGGTGGAGCCTGGTCCATCTATCCAATAGCTTATACGGCTCACCGACCGCAGCTGGTCTAGGCTCAGGTACAACTGCTGCAACTGGCTGGGCTCCGCCCACGGGTAGTGCACTCAGGGCCTGATATACGGCAGTTTCATGTCCCGGAGCCTGAGCAATAGGGGTTTGTGCTCCCCCTCTCGCCTGAGATATGGTTGGGTCCGCTGGAAATAAACCAGTCTGGGTCATAGTATCCATGAACCGCAACATACTACCTATAACCTCTTGAAAGCCCGATGCTGACATGAAATCTACTAGGGCTGGCTCCGCAGCAGGCACCTTGTCTTGCTCCTCAATAGTGGTATTCTCTACTGGATCCGCTGGTGGTATAGCTGGGGCAGCTCTAGGACGCCCTCGTCCCCTACCCCGGGTTGTTTCCTCCCCCAGCCTTTACCTTGGCCTCTAGAAACAGGGGGAGCAGCTCCTCCCAAGTATGGAACATCCGTCGTGTGCGTTCTCACCATCTGTGAGAGAATAAGAGAACGACACTTAGTATGATATCAACTACACGACAAGATATGAAGCAAGATTAGTTTCCTAACACCCTATAGCCTCTCGAAGATAAGTACAAACGTCTCCGCAATGATCCGCAAGACTCTATTAGGCCTGCTCATAACTTGTGAGACCTATGTGAACCTAGACCTCTGATACCATGTTTTCACAACCCTATTTCTCCTATGGGCCCTGATGGCGTCCGATGTTATCACTAGGCAAGCCAACAGTGAACTAACTCTATGGTCCCTTCTTTTAAAGATTTGAAATAGTTAATGTATACTTTGTACATAAATAAGAAGTAAAAGTTTTAATTAAAATGATAGATCAAATTTTAAAAGCAGGTGAGACAAGTGAAATAACCCGAAAACCATTAACTGTCTACTAGCATAAATCACCACGACTTGGTGTCACAAGTGTATGAGATACTAATAGAATTTACAAAAGAATGCTACTCTACTGTCTAAAACAAAATTGACAGAAAATAAGCAAAAGAAAGACTCCGGCTGCTGTAGAACGAGCTCGGAAGGCAGCTCACCATGAAGTCTCGTAGTGGTAATCAAGTGTGCGCGTCCGACTGATATCCAGATGCACCTGCCTCAGATCCGACACATTAAGTGCAGAAGCGTAGCATGAGTACTCAAACAATATGAACCCAGTGAGTATCTAGTCTAACCTCAAAAAAGTAGTAACGAGAGTCGACTTCAATACTTACTATGGGCCAACAATAAATAATATATAAAATTTAAATTAAACATGGGATATATAAATGACAATAGAACTCAGAAGCAAGAATTAAATAAACAATCACTTCACCATTAGTATGTACCAAGTCTATTTCCCCTATTTAACCATTTAACCTCTCAAGCCAATAAAACAATATCAAATATAATTGGGCTTCCGGTATATTCACACAGGAATTATGCTGAGGACGTACGACCCACCCAAAAATATATGTACATATACCCTATGCACTGCCGAGGGTCAAATGACATGAACCATAGGAACATCTACTAACATGCCGAGGCGAATGGCCCGTTCCCATGAGAGTATTGGAATTTTACCCCGCTCGCGGAATATACTTGCGACGCGCATGGACATAGATTTCTCAAGTTATCATAATATCCTTCAATTCTTTCCAAAACATGAAATTCAGCTAGAAACTTTTAACATCTTGAAACCATCAATCTCAACTCTATTCAAGGTAATTAGTAAGCATAATTAAATAACGGGGTCAACGAAGCATAGTGTAAACTTAGAACTACTCGGACATAAGCATAGTTAGTAATTACATACGGACCCTCTTCACCTAGTGTCGTAACCCCCCACAAATAGAATCACATATTAATTAAATTCACATATGGGGTTAATTTCCTCTTACAAGATTAGAAAAGCGACTTACCTCGTCTCAAAACTTACTTTCCGGCCCCAAATTCACTCTAAAGCCACAACTCGGTGCTAAACAATCCAAAATTAGTCAAATAGTATATAAATTAATCAATACATGTTCAAAAGTTCATATTCCAACTATTAAAGTGTTTACCCAATCACAAATATAGGATTCCTAAAATTCACCCCGGGCCCACATGCCCCGATTCCGAAAATTTTTGAAGAAAGTTGTTACCTATGACCTCATGAACTCTAATATATGATTTTCACTAAATTCCATAACAAATTTCGTGGTTAAATCTCATTTTTATCAAAAATCTAGGTTTTCACCTAAACCCATGATTTTCACTAATTCAAATGTTATAATATTTCCATAAGCTATTTATTTAACTCAAAATAGATAGTCATTACTTAATCTCAATGACTAGGTCGAAATCCCCCTTTTTCGAAGTTCCAAAATCGTCCAAGTATGTGAAAAAAGAGAAGAAAAGACCTAATCCCGTATTAAATGAACCATTCTGCCTTATGTGATTTTCGCACCTGCGGAGGTTTGGCTACTTCTGCGACTCCGCATCTATGGAAATATCATCGCAGATGCGGCCCTTTCCCAATGGCTTCCTCCTGCTTCTGTGCCCAACAGACCGCTTCCACGAGACCGCTTCAACGGCTTTTTCTGTGGACCAGCGACTGCCCCCGCTCCTGTGAACATCCACCTGCGCCTTTGCAGGTGCGGTCTGACTTGTGCATCTCCGATAGCTGGGCAGCCCATGCTGGACCACTTCTGTGGTCAAGGGCTCGCTTCAGTGAGCTCGCACCTGCGGCTGGCCAAGCGCAGGTGCGATCACACCAGAAGCTGGGAGCTTCAGCTGGTTCTCCCAAGTTCCAACTTGGTCCGAGCCCATCTGATTAACACCCAGGGCCCCCCGGGGACCCACCCGAACATACCAACAAGTTTGAAATTATAAAACGGACTCGCTGGCACCCTCAGAACAGATAAAACAATAACAAAACAAAGAATCACACCCCACAACCAAAATGAATCTAAATATGAACTTCAAGTTTCCAAATCGCTCCGAACGCGCCGAATCATACTTAGACTACTCAGAATTACACCAAATTTTGCATGCAAGTCTTAAATCACCATACAAAACTATTTCCCGATCTCGAATCCCATTTGGACCTCGATATCACCAAATCCTACTGATCCGTGGCTAGAATTCATGGTTTAAAGTATTATGTGCCTTACATTTTATGTGCGTTAATGATAAAAATACACGTCGTATGTGCATAATGGAGTCTATTTCATGTGTAGGTGAATTGGAGATGGAAGCCGAGCTAAATGGATGCATAAACGTCAAAAATACGCTCTAGAGTCGAAAAAGAGTGACCCGGGCTATAGCCGGGCGTTTGAGCTGTAAAGCCTGGTCATACCAGGCTATAGTCAGGCGTTTGGGCTATAAAGCCTGGCATGACCAGGCGTTTTGGGGGGTGTTAGAGCCCTAACGCCAAGCCTGGCCAGGATTTATCCCGGCGTTTGGGCCATAAAGCCTGGTCTCTGGTCCGGTCAAATATGAGATTTGAAGGTTTTAAGTGTTTCCCGGTTTGAATAGAAGTCTCCTACACGTTTAGGGTTTGTCCCAAACATATAAATAGACCCCAAAACACAACTTTGAGGGAAGATGCCATTTTTGGAGAGAAGATACACACGGGATCATTAGAAAGCAAAGGATTTCTCAGTTTTCTTCATCTTATTCTAGTATTTTCAATTTATACAAAACTTATGCAATTGTTTGATTCTAGCATGAGTGGCTAAACACCCATTGTTCTGGGATTGTAGTTTAGCCATGAATATTGTTATTCGACATTAATTTAACCTTGAATATAGTTCACTCAATATATGGTTGTTTCTTCAATTCTGCGTTTGATTGCTTAATTGTTTGGCCAGCAGTTAGGTTCTATATACTATCTATGTTATGCTTGGGAAAGCCGTATATAGATTAGAGAAGAATTGAAGAGAGCGCGATCTTAACCCTTCAGGGGAGCGGATTTGTGTTTAGGATAGGAATATACCTAGTCACCGTGCTTAATTAAACATCGTAATCTTAGTACGTTATAATAGATTAATTTCCTAGGAAATAGGCGTTAATCTATTGAGAATAGGCGAGTAGTGCTTCAGGAGAAGGCTATGAGAGCAATTATCGATTAATTAGCAACCATGAGTGAATTATATGAAAGGGAGAGTTAATTAGAATGCAATACGAGTGGTGAATTGATCACAACCCTGGAATACTTGTCTCTACTGAATATACAACAATATTCTTGTCACTTGATAATTAGTTAGTTAATAGAATCGTAGTATAAATTAGTTACATTCCTGGATTTTATTTTGGCTTGATTAAATAACAATTAGAGTGATTCAGCAAGTAGTTTACGCAAGTCCCTGTGGGTTCGGCATTCGATTTAACGTTATATTACTTGCTACGACCATGTATACTTGCGTAGGCATTTGGGACCAACAAGTTTTGGCACCGTTGCTGGGGAACGTGAATATAAACTACTTTCTAGTTACTTTCTTTAATCGTTTATTTCATTGAGTCTAACGTCACGTGATTATTTCTCTAATATGAGGAACTTTGATTGAATGCGTAGGGTCATAAGCCTGGACAGACTTGACGTCTTTGACCCCGAACCTGAGAGAACATTTCACAGGAGGTTGCGAGAAGCAAGAGATACAGACAATTTTCAAGACTTCATCCGATTTCCTGTGAGCATGGCAGAGGAACAACACATGGTTGTTCAGGAGGTGGCAATGCCCAGTATTGCTAATGTTACCTCCAGCATCGTGAAGCTCAAAATCACTGGGCACTTCGAGCTGAACAGAGCATGATCCAGCTACTTCATGCAAACAGGCAGTTTATGGGTCTTCCACACGAGGATCCTCAGCAGCACATTCTGAACTTCTTGGAGATTAGTGATACTTATATCACTAACGGGGGCGTCAGATTATGTGAGGCTCACGCTTTTCCCATTCTCTCTATTGGGCAAAGCAAAACGATGGCTAAAGGTAGAACCAGCTAATTCCATTACAACATGGAACGATTTGGCGAGAAAATTTCTGGCAAGGTTCTTTCCTTCAGGAAAGACTGCAAAGATCAGGAGTGAGATAGTCTCCTTTAGACAGAAAACGGGTGAAACTTTATATTCAGCATGGGAAAGGTTCAAAGGGCTACCCAGAGATTGCCCCCATCACAATCAAACAAATGAGGTGTTAGTTCACACTTTCATTGAGGGGATCCATCCGCAAACAAAAATTATGGTAGATGCAGCAGCCGGAAGTCAGTTGTTGGAGAAGAATTATGATGAAATATTTGTATTACTGAATAAATTCTCCAAAAGCAATTCAGACTGGCAAGGTGAGATGGGGAGAAATGTGATTCAAAAGTCACCAGGGGTTCTTGAACTAGATGTGGTCTCAACATTGTCAGCTTAGATCTCTACATTGACTAACCAAGTCAATTAGATGAACTTGATCATTAACAAGCAACAATCTCAACCACTGCAACAGACCCAACTAGTGCAACAGATTCATGTATTTTGTGAAGTCTGTGGAGAGGGTCACATGAGAAATCTATGCCCAACAAATCCAGAGCCTGTATATTTTGTGGGTAATGTAAATCGAGGCCAAACAAATCAGTATGGGGACACTTATAATCCCAACTGGAGGAACAACCCAAATTTCTCTTGGGGTGGAAATCAAGGCAATCATAATCAGTATCGGCCTCAAGCACCTCAACAACAATACAGACCACCTCAGGCTGAACAATCAGCTAGCTTTGAGGAGATTATGAAGAGAATGATGAACGACCAACTTGCTTTCAATCAGAAAATAATGGCTGATCACCAGGCCCAAGCAGCAACAATGAGAAACTTGGAACGTCAATTGAGGCAACTTACCAGTTCCCAAAATACCAGACCAGTAGGAGCTCTTACTAGTGATACTAAGCCTAATCCTAAGGCTCAAGTCATTGCAATTACCTTGAGAAATGGAAGAATACTAGAAGAATCTCCAAAAACAAAGAAGAATACAGCTCATCCTGAAGGAGAATTAGTTCCCAAGAGGGAAATGAGAAAGATGATAAAGGACCCGAGCCAGTAATTGAAACAAGGCCACAACCTCCGTTTCCACAAAGACTGCAGAGGCAAAAAGATGATGCTAAGTAAAAGATATTCCTAGATATGTTGAGCCAAGTGAGTGTGAATTTGCCTTTGGTGGAAATTTTGCAAGAAGTGCCTAAGGATGCGAGGTATCTCAGAGATACTGTGGCAAATAAATGAAGACATGCAGAGTTTGAAACAGTTGCACTTACTGAAGAGTGCAATGCCAGAGTTCAGAGTAAACTTCCTCCTAAGTTTAAGGATCCTGGGAGTTTCACAATTCCTTTGTCTCTTGGAAAAGAAGAAGTTGGTAGAGCCCTGTGTGATTTAGGGGCTAGTATAAATTTGATGCCATATTCTTTTTTCAAGAAACTCGGATTGGGGGTTCTTAGACCTACCACAATCACTTTACAGTTAGCAGATAGGTCACTAATTATGCCGGAAGGAATTATTGAGGATGTGCTAGTGCGAGTGAGAAAGTTTATTCTTCCCGTTGATTTTATTGTGCTTGATTACGAGGGAGATGAGGAAGTGCCCATTATTTTGGGGTGACCATTCTTAGATACTGGTGGAGAAATTATTGATGTGAGGGAAGGGAAGTTAAAAATGAGAGTTGATGATGAGGAGGTCACTTTTAATGTGTACAAGGCACTTAAACTCCAAAAGCATTATGAGGACCTGTGCATGATTACTATGGTCGACGTGAAGGGGATAGAGCAGAGTCCTTATGTGAATGGCAGTGATCCAAAGGAGGTGATGTTGCAAGCTAAGGGTGTAATGATAATTGAGAAAAGAGCCAGAGATGAAAAAGGAGACCCATTAAGAGCGCGCAAAAAGGCTACGCTTCATGGGAGAAAGAAGAAGAGAAAGAGCCTAGCCTGAGCAGAGTAGCAGAGTCGTGCCACGACTATAAATAAGGCGCTTGTTGGGAGGCAACCCATTCTGTATATCTATTATGTTTTTAACATTTTTTTAGTGTCGAGTTTTGTGTTGTTTTTATTTTACAGAGTAGGGGAAGTCTGAATACCAAAAAGTTGAAGCTGAGGGGCATGTTTGAGCTTAAGTTGGGGTCATCCCGACTCTAAAGATTGAGAATCATGTCTGAACTAGGCCCGAGGGGGTCTCAGGGAGTATTTCTCACCCGTATTTTAATGTTTTTCTTTGTGATCATGCATCGAGGACTATGCATAACATATGTGTGGGGTGGGGAAACTACTTTCTGAAGTGTAATTTGTATAAAATAATTTTTTTAGAAAGAAAAAAAAAATTGGACTTTTCCCAACGATGGATCTGTTGGACAATTTTCTTGAGGGATAAAGTCCGATTTAAAAACGCCAAAAAGATTTTTTTGTTTTTTTTTTTAGAATAGGTAGGTAATATCCCTTGATTTTTCTTTGGGCTCTGGTTCTTTTCCAAGGGTGTAGCTTGAATCGGGTATTTTGAAAATTATTTTTTTAGAGTAGTTAGGAAGGAACTGAGTTACTCTTAGAAATACCCTATGACATGTTTCATGTCGACATATTAGGTTATGACATACATTATGCTTTCCCATATTTGGTTTGACATGTGATGCCTGAGTAAAAATAAATAGCCTCTTTTGTGACGCCTTAGCTCAGTTGTTTGACTTGTATGCTACATAGTGTAATATTGCTTAATTCTCTCAGTTTTGTGTGCTTGCTTGACTTGAGAGTTGAATAAAACCATTGTGATTGAGTCATGTGCAATGTGTGAGTGAGGTTTAGTGATTTTCTATGCTATCATGTGTAGTTTAGAACTTGCCTCGTGTGTTAATCAAAGCGAAAAATTGTAGGTTATGTTAGTCTAGGAGATGACGTAGGCATTTTCTTGCTTGATCATGGATGTGCGTGTCGCATAAGAATTAAAAATTACCATTGCTAGCCCTTTGAGCCGTTTGACCTTTTCTTTGGTACCCACATTACAAGCCGTACCCCTATTTTGTTCTTAAGTTGAGATTATTGCACCTTTCCCTCCTAAGACACTTAGTCGCTAAAAGAAGTAAGGTGAGATCTTGTGGATCAAATTTTGAGTGGAGCCATGTAAGGGCCCGTTGGTGCACAAAATTTGTATTCAAAAGTCACTAGCCATTGAATCTTCATGTATGGAGTGTGTGTAGGAAAGAAAGAAAAAACAAAATGATAATAAAAGTATGAACAAAAAGATACACACCTCCAAATTTCTATTGATTTGTGCAAGTGAAAATATAGAAGTGCTTAATTGAAAAAGAGTTATGTTGAATATGAGTTGTAGCAAGGGGAATTGGTTGAGAAGAATATGTGTTGATTTGTGAAGGTAGTGTATTAAAGTGCTTAGGAGGGTTAGTCACTATTCCTAAATATATCCTACCCATCCCTTAGCCTACATTACAGCCTTAAAAGTATTAATTGATCCTAGATTTTACTAACTTGAATTAGTGGAGATCTACACTACAAGCAAGCTTATGCTATGACCACAGGATGCATATGAATTCTTTGTGAGAGTGAGAGAATTTGTTCAATTGTGTGATGTCCTTAAATTATGTTCAAAAGCATATTTGAATGTGTGAACTATTTATATTCACTCTTTTGTTTGTTGGTAAGGGCACATGATCTCATGAACGATTGAGAATATTGTAAACTTTCTTGTTGGGTAGGTGTATGAATTGAGAGGGCTTAGTGGTTGAAAGTTGACTCTTGAGGTTGGGTGGTTGCAATTAGGTTGTTGGTATGATTGATTAATTTGTTATACTTGGGCATGTTTAAAGAAGGGAAAGAATGCGAAATTTTGTATGTTCATACTTGATTGCCAGTATCGATCATAGTTAAGGGGTAAGGTGTGTGATCGAAAAGTAAAATACTCCTTGATAATGAAATTGGTACGTGTTGAAGGGTAGTATATTGTCCCATTGCTAGAGGAAGAGCAAGAGTCTAAGTTTTGGGTGTTGATGCGTGGCTAGAATTCATGGTTTAAAGCATTATGTGCCTTACATTTTATGTGCGTTAATGATAAAAATACACGTCGTATGTGCATAATGGAGTCTGTTTCATGTGTAGGTGAATTGTAGATGGAAGCCGAGCTAAATGGATGCATAAACGTCAATAATACACTCAAGAGTCGAAAAGGAGTGACCCGGGCTACAGCCGGGCGTTTGAGCTGTAAAGCCTGGTCATACCAGGCTATAGCCGGGCGTTTGGGCTATAAAGCCTGGTATGACCAGGCGTTTGGGGGGCGTTAGAACCCTAACGCCAGGCCTGGCTAGGCTTTATCCCGGTGTTTGGGCCATAAAGCCTGGTCTTTGGTCCGGTCAAATCTGAGATTTGAAGGTTTTAAGTATTTCCCGGTTTGAATAGAAGTCTCCTACACGTTTAGAGTTTGTCCCAAACATATAAACAGACCCAAAAACACAACTTTGAGGGAAGATGCAATTTTTTGAGAGAAGATACACACGGGATCATTAGGAAGCAAAGGATTTCTCAGTTTTCTTCATCTTATTCTAGTATTTTCAATTTATACAATATTTATGCAATTGTTTGATTCTAGCATGAGTGGCTAAACACCCATTATTCTGGGTTTGTGGTTTAGCCATGGATATTGTTATTCGACATTAGTTTAACCTTGAATATAGTTCACTCAATATATGGTTGTTTCTTCAATTTTGCGTTTAATTACTCAATTGTCTGACCAACAATTAGGTTCTATATACTATTTATGTTATGCCTGGGAAAGCCGTATATAGATTAGAGAAGAATTAAAGAGAGCGCGATCTTAACCCTTCAGGGGAGCGGATTTGTGGTTAGGATAGGAATATACCTAGTCACCGTGCTTAATTAAACATCGTAATCTTAGTGCGTTCTAATATATTAATTTCATAGGAATATAGGCGTTAATATATTGAGAATAGGCGAGTAGTGCTTCAGGAGAAGGCTATGAGAGCAATTATCGATTAATTAGCAACCATGAGTGAATTATATGAAAGGGAGAGTTAATTAGAATGCAATACGAGTGGTGAATTGATCACAACCCTGGAATACTTGTCTCTACTGAATACACAACAATATTTTTGTCACTTGATAATTAGTTAGTTAATAGAATCGTAGTATAAATTAGTTACATTCCTGGATTTTATTTTGGCTTGATTAAATAACAATTAGAGTGATTCAGCAAGTAGTTTACGCAAGTCCCTATGGGTTCGACATTCGATTTAACATTATATTACTTGCTACGAACACATATACTTGCGTGGGCGTTTGGGACCAACACCTACTCCTAACCAAATTTAAAGAACTTCTAAATCTTCTAAGAACCAACTTTCACTATTAGGCGCCGAAACACTACCAGGTCATCCAAAACTCGATCTGAACGTACGCCCAAATACGAAATCATCATACGAACCTATTGGAACCGTCAAATCCCGATTCCGAGGTCGTTTACTCAAAACATTGACCGAAGTCAGACTTAGCATTTTTAATCAACCTTAAGGAACCAAGTGTTCCAATTTCAACCCGAACCCTTCTAAAACCCGAACTAACCATCCCCTCAAGTCATAAAATAATAAAAGCATATAAATGGAGTCTTATTTAAGAGAACGCGGTTTTAAAAGCAAAACGACCGGTCAGGTCGTTACGGTAAGTGGCAACTTAACATGACGTTATGGAGAACAACTATAGTGTGCTGAGTTATTCTCCACCCCAACCCACCCAATATAATGAAATTCTAGTTCTTCGCTCTGCAGACAGTATGACAAAATGCAAAATAACTTAACGAACAAATATTTCGGAAGACATGAAGGATTCTGAATGGATTTTTACAAAATCCTCCTTAAACTCTTTAAATAAGGAAAAGATTGATGTATAGCGCCTTAAATATGCGCGATATACCCAGTTGAATTATTGCTTTGCCAATTAAGTACAAAAGAATTATAGTGGGCCCAACTTTTACATATAGTGTGGTATTTTACCGTGCTATACCCTGTTGAATTATTGGTGTGTCAGTTAATACCAGAAGAATTATTGTGGGCCCGATAATTAAGTATAGTGATGTGAATAACCGCGCTATACATACTATGGTGACAAATTCCCCCCCCCCCATATTTTGGTTCTATGAGTCCAAAAGAACCACACTTTGGTTCCGGACTCCCAAATATCCAATCACATCCAAAGCACAAGTGCATCACTGCCATTCTGCAATGGCCATTCCGAAAAATCAATCACTATTCAATACTAGTATAATAGCATGTCTGCCAAACATTTAAAATCAACTATTTTGAGAAGTGTTTTACTCAAAAATACTTTTCAAAAAGTACTTTTGGTGTGAAGCAGTTTGTATTTGACTAATTAATTTGAAAAATAATTTTGAGCATTATTTAGTGTTTGTCTTAGCTTTTGAAAACTACTTCTGTTCAAAAGCATTTTCTTCATCTAAAAGCTTTGGCAAACACCTCGGCCAAAAGCACATTTTGGTAAAAAAAAAAAAAAAAAGCACTTTTAGATAAAAAAAAGAAGAAGCACTTTTGGTCCAAAAAATACGTGACCAAACATGCTATAAGTATAATCCAACACTGTACACTTTGTTGAATGCAATTCAGTTGTCTTGATAAAAATTCAGAACCTATTGTATTGTATGTCAAAACCAATTTCATGTACAACAAAAATAAAAAGAATTGGGCTAGCCTTACTACCTAATCACTCCAAAAAAAAAAAAAAAAT